>JXSR01S074095.1:45411-61678 GCA_000969725.1 Ophiothrix spiculata | reverse complement strand
ACTGTAAAATGTCAAAATAATCTTTAAATTTTGCCTATAAATAAGTTTAAAAGTTTTGTTTTGTAGTATGTTATTGTCTGTAATAAAAGATAACAAGCTGAAGTATCAGAAAATGCAGAAAAACTAAATTCTGCTTTAGAACAAGCTGCCGGGATTAACAGGCCCCTTAAATGTAACTTTACAAACGAACATCCAATAACCAAATGCAAGGTGTCATTTTAAAGTTTAAAATATAATCCTTCAGATGAGATCAAAAAAATCAATATGGCAGGTCACATATTAGGCCAAAAAAAAATAGTTGTGTTGCCCTCACAGGCCCAAAGTGGAGGGGACGGCCAGGCCAGTTTTTTTTTTTTTTTTTTTTTAAATAAAAATTACAAATGCCATGTGTAAATAGTGTGGGATACATGGTTGCTTGCTACTGAAAGGTGAATTTTGGAACATTTTCGGGACTGGAAATCAGGCAAAATATTTGTGCAACTCAAGAAATATTAAAAATCAAGAGTTTTGATGGGAAAAAAAAAACGGGTCGGGATTTTCCACAATTTCGACCCGGCCGGCGGAGGGCAACACAACAATTTTTTTTTGCCTTATAAAAACATATCAAGATAAGTAACATGTACCATTTCACCAAGAGATGGGTTTCTCAAACCAGATCAAAAATTACAATTTGACATTAATTACCAAAGAAGTAAACACATACAGTTCCATTGACAACATCGCTTGGTTTTTCAGGGACTTAGTAGCTAGGATTTTGGGTTTGAAATATTGTCCAAATAGGTCGGTCACCCAAAATTAGCCTGAAATGGGGTAAAATTTGCAATATTCTTTGCAAGTCTCGTTGCCCGGCTGACAGGTCGCTAGCTAAGTCAACAATTATCTCTTAGCTTGCTGTTGTCTGACATGACTCTATCCAAAAACTTCAAGTGTGAGTAACAGCATGTAGGCCACTATTTTAGTCTCTTATAATCCCGTACAAAATGAACCAGCCTGTAAATAACGATCATCTGCAAATTAACACTTTGGAAGCATCAACTCATAATTTTACCGACACAAAAAGTACATTTTCAGAGGAACATTTTGGAGCTACCTGTTCAAACAAAACTAGGGGAAAAAATCAGGAATTTTTCTGATGAGGACATGGGTTACATGTCGAAAATTCAAGCATGTGAATTTTCGCCTGGTGCTGAAAGTTACTTTAAACCATCGTAGTAAGACAAAGTTGTTATGGAAAAATATGTTATTTGTTAATGACAGACACTCTTGAAATAATAAAACAAATAACATGTTAAAATAAATCCAATGTTTTGCAATGCAAAAATCAAAATTTTCTGTTACTACTTTTGTATTTTCTATTGATTTTGAACAGATTTATCAATCTATAATTTTGTACTTTTGTCTCAGTTTTGTAAGAACAGCTCACAATAGTTCATGCATAAATTGCAGTAGCTATGTCATTATGTACAATCTGCATGCTATCATAAAAATTTGAACTTACAAACTTTTTCCTAAATTATGAAATAAGGAAATGGGGTAAGACAAAGACAGCACAAGATTCTATGCAATTTCAAACTTTCATTACTTTGTAATCTTAAAGAATGATAACGTCTGTTAGTAGCATACAAAGTCAGACATATGCTTCTATACTAAGTTACCACAAATCAAATAATTTCAGATATTGTATACTCTCAACCCATAACAATTTTTTTTCAAACTTAATAAGACATTGTTTAACACAAATCAAATGAACATTCTGGGGACCGTGAGGCTAAAGGCAAAGCAAAACTTATTTGGACAATGTAAAGAAAAATGCAGGGTTGTGGTTGGATTTACAAATAATGGGCCCTGCACTCTGGATTTTTGTTTACACTGTCCAATAAATTTTTGTTTGACCTATAATTTCACTAACAGTCAACCAATATGTCAAACCAAATATACAACAAACAAACAAAATGTGAAAACATAATAGTAAACTTATTATAAAGAATTCAAAATTGTGTACAAAGAACAAATGTCATACTTGTTTTATATACACCATAAAGCTTTGAAATAATCCAATATTCCTGAGGAGTTTCTCTGTTCTCGCTAGGGGAGACTCTCAATCATCCTCCATGACAACACAATAAGTGAAATGGATCGTAATGGATGACAAACCCCACTCACCTAATCAAATAGACCCAATCACCCATTCTATTGGATTACACTTCTAAATACCAAAAAGCTTTTGATATGTTCCGATCTGTTTCCACAGTTCATAATGATGCAATATCATCTCCCAAAAAAGCTTTTTAAAACAGAAACCGCCTTTTCCCTGTAGATTTTCATCATTTAATCCCAATGGCAAGGTAGCGGTCACATTAGATTTTACTCCATCAAACAAGATTAGTAATTCCAATAATAACGGAGATGATCGTGGACGGGTTGGAAAAGAAGATTTCAGGAGACAAGATTTGGCTACACTACATGCTCATCTCTGTAACTCATCATTCGTTCATTTGCTGGAGACTTCCGCTACTTGCTACTGAGCGTTACCTCAATGCTACTCTGACAAAAATTTGTCAATCAATGGAGATGATGGTGGGTATAACAAAGATTTGAAACCAGAAGACAAGATTTGGCTACTTTACATCTCTTCGCTCTTTTAGTCCATCGTCATTTCGGTTCACTGACGGCCTCCACTGCTTTATGGACCTTGTCCTACAAGCATAGTTCAGGTGTATGTTTCCATTTTTCCTTAAAGAAGAGTTGAAATCAAGAGACAATATTTGGCTCATCTCTTTTGCTCGGCGTCATTTCGTTTGCTGACGGCCTCCGCTGCTTGCTGTGGTACCTGACCAGGATCTGATAAGATGGAAGTTGTCCTACTCAACAAGGTGAGTGATGATAATACAGCTGAAAATGGAAACAAACAAAAATATTTTAACCTTGACAGTTTGTCATTTCTGCAAATCAGATATCAGAAGCTGATTTCACTGATGCCTAAATCCACCACAAATAACGATATTCATCGCAAAAGCTGAAATTTATCAAAATTAAGGGCGATCGATTTGATGCGATTAATTTCATTGCATAGTTTTGCGAATGCGATGGATATTGTGTGGATACTGTTGAGTAGACGCAAATGTAATAAAATCCATCACAGCATTATTCATGTTACATATTGTCAGTTTAAGTCCTTTTTAAAGATTAATCAAGAAAGAGATGTACTATCTAGCATAATAATCCAATGGAAGTTTCAAACATTCCAAATAAACATGACTGCAATATTTTTGTCGTCTACAAATATCAATTTTATTTTCGATGCATTGCTTTGAATGAATTAAAAAACATAACTGCAATAGAATAAACATAATTCTGATTGAATTAATATTTTTGCGATTGATTAACAATCCTCTGCGTGCAATATAGAATATTCATTGCACTTGGAAAATGGGGCCTCATATGATGTTATACAATGACGTTTGCTATGAAATCTGGATTACTTCATTTGTTTCACCTCATCATTCACAAGAAAATACATATAAAGTATGTAAGTAAATATACAAATAGTGACCTTAGTGAAATAGGACGTAGAATCTGTCGACTTCTATTGATAGACATGTGATTAGTCTTTCACAACATCCCACACACACCACATGTATTCATACCAAAAGACTTTGTGTCGATTGATGTCGAATAATGGATATCTACAGACTGTAAATAAACCATTTTATAACAGGTCAACCCCTTAGCAGCTTGCAAGCTATCAAATTGGGTTGTTATAAATCTTATTGGATGCAATCTTCTTAAATATGTGATATTTTCAAGTTTTTGTTTTGTCAGAGGGCAGAATGTTGTTTGCACCATGAAAATCACATAATTGTTTTGACACAACTCTTATAATTTTTTTTCCAAATATTGGCCTAAATAATAATAGCAATAAAGTGCAAAGAAAAAACACCACAGGCTCATCTGGGATCAGGGTATAAAAAGCAGGGATGGATGGTGAATAATTTTGGTGCTGCTCGAATGGCCGGTAAAGTTTTTGTTCAGTCAGTAATCTTTATTAAATTTCTTGTTGGGCGACACGTTACCCACCTAACTGGCCAGTACACAAAAGATACCTATATCCAGCGCCAAAAGAGTTATGTGGATAAGGTAAAAAATGAACAGAGGTGATCTAGCCATGCTTACACGCTGCGGTTACGAATATGTGCCTGTCATAAGATATCACACTAGCCACCTAGTTTTATATTGGTACACCACGGTCAATAATGCAATATCCCAGATATACTAATATTCAAGGGGTATTTTATCTCAGATAAACTTTTTCTTTGAAATAGAAAATTGGAGACGCTTTGGAGATCAGGGTTTAACACGCTTTGTCGCAAGACTTAACCCTTTGAACCTGACATACCAGCTCTCCTGTACATGTACCATATACCCGATTTTACCGGCTCATCAGGTATATTTATATCAGAAGACATCAATGAAGCTTTGAACCCATGGTTGATAGGTCATTTTGCTTTTATTTACTCAACAGAGGTGAACAATTCCACATATTTTTGCAAATTTGATCACAATTTTCAACAAATGTAGCGTTGCCCATAGACTACAATGTAAATGTCGAATATGTTGGTCGACATAAATAGTATTTTTTGAGAATGCTGGCTATTGGAATATTTCAGACTACTGTAAAATGAAAAAGTAAAGCAAGGGAAATCAAAATCTAAGTAAGTTTTAGGGTTATATTTTGTTTAAACTTTCTGGTGGGCCGGGTTCAGCGGTACAAATACACGTGGAATGGTCAGGGTTCAAAGGGTTAAGTGATTATCAAAAGTTAACTTACTAGGACGTAAGGCAAGAAGTGAGCAGTGTTGATCTAGCCACGCTAGCACGGTGCGGAATAACTCCTCTGTGTTGGCGGTGGAAACCGATGCGTTGTACGACTCAAACAACGGTCGGATTATGATGCTGAACTGTGTGACGCAATGTTAAGGATATTATACTTGCATTGGGTTTTCTTTAAAACAGTTGCTTAAATTTCATAAAGACATGTAAAGTAATTCAAAAATAATAATGCATATACCAAGTTATTTCATTTAAATCACATGGCAAAGTTTAGTTTTACAGCAGCGAATTAATTCAAAAAATCAATTACATCACGCCTATCCACATAGTCATCGACCATTAAGAGAAAATGACACCCATGACCCAAATTTGTTTATTGATTTTGAAATTCGGGCTATTGCTATTATATCCATCAATAAAAAATTAAAAAATCTTATGTGGGAACAGAAACGCTGCAATTGTCCTAAATGATCAAAACAAAACGTCAATGCAAACAGAAAGGATACAATCCAGAATTTCCAGTTATGAGTGGTTCTATCCCGGACATATTCATCAAAGATATCCTTCATTCTGTCAAACCGTTGCCTTGTGACTGGTACTCCACTAGCTGGGAGCTGGGATTGAGTTTCGCTGTAAAATGATACAAATCAAGGCATTTTTAGTTATTATAGTATGAAGAATTGAATATGCCAGTACAAACTCCCCTCTGCAACATATGACAAACATAACTGTATCTTAGTAATATCCTCTACAAGGTCAAATATGACAGTATAAATGGGATATACACAAAGAAATGGATCTTTGCGTAGTGGAAACATTTTTAAGGATTTGTATGCATATGATAAACATGCATGCACATTTTGTAAACTTGTACGTTGCAGAAAGGAACTATTGGAGTTGGGGTTTTCTTGTACTGGGGTATTCAATTCAAAATCACTCTACTATAGGCAAAAGAAAAATTTATTGGACAATTTAAACAGAAATCCATGGTAGGTGTTGTATTCACAAACAATTGGCCCTGTACTTTGGAGTTTTGTTTACACTGTCTAATAAATTATTGTTTGGTCTATAGAACATTACAGTAAAATAAATCACAGACCCATTCATGTCTGATTTTTTAATTGAATAAATGCAGATTGTCTAAAGAGGGTCAAAATGTGTCCACTCTTGTCAACTTGATAGCCAAAGTGAAGCAGCGACATACATGCACTTGATTCAACTCTTTATGAAACTGGCCCCAGCTGGTCTAATCACTGCTTTAGAAAACCTGCTACTGCAATAAACAGGCATAAGAATGAAATTCCATGAAAAAAAAAAGGAAAATTGTGGGAAAACCGGCTAAAAACCAGAAAAACACATATATTTGGCCACAAAAAAACATGAATTCCTGTTTAAACAGGAATATACTCATGCCTGAATAAAGAGAACTTTTCCAGTCCTTATAGATCAAAATATAACTTTGTTACCTACTATATAGATAGCCAAATTTAGGGCATCGACCAATTATTGCTTCAGCATTCAGTGTTTCTATTTCTTACTTCGATCTCTAATTATGACAAACCTGTACCTGCAGACCGAGTAATGGTGGAGCACCAAGATCAGAGGACAAGTGTACACTTTTACCTACCTGATCGCCATATTGAGGGCAGCAACCTCTTGCTTCAGTGTTTCTAATTCTTCATTTATGTGAGATCTTTCTCCTTGCAACTTCTTTGTGTATTCAACAGCTGAAGAAAAATAATATAAAATAATAATAATAAAAATGCTGGCTCTTGCTATAACGCCATCATCAGGATGCCAGTTTACTTTAAACTTGGCTAATTTACAACAACATATCAAATTAATGCAAATCTATCAACAATACCTCGGCGTTGAATTAACGTTCAATCTTAAATGGACAGAGCATATTAACAACATAATAATGAAAGCAAATAGATCCCTTTGGTTTATCCGTCGTAAATTGTGGCGATGTCCTCAACTATTAAACAACAAATGCACTTTGCACTCGTACGTCCCATCCTAGAATATGCTAGTGTTGTGTGGGATCCCTACACCACAAATGACATTCAAAGGTTAGAAATGGTGCAAAGGAGGGCCGCCCGATTTGTTTCCAACAATTACCAAAAATCAGAGGGCACTGTTACTCAGCTCCTACATTAATTAAACTGGCCATCCCTTGAACAACGCTGAAGAAACGCACGTCTTGTCACAATGTTCAAAATTCAAAATAAGGAAATTTCTGTACCAATACCCGATTATATCCAAAGACCGCTTGCATCGCAAACTTGTCAATTCCATTCATCTAGATTTCGCTTCATGGCCCCTCATACAAATGCTTACAAATTTAGCTTCTTCCTGCGCACTATTCTAGACTGGAATAGCTTACCATCCACTCATCTTGATCTCACCAAATTGGAATCATTAAAAATCAGTCTTTGTAATATGTAAATATTATTTTGTAAGCTCTTAGGGTATCCTTCGCCCTAAGGGTAAGCTGCCGGTATATCGCCTGTAGTCACGCTTTATGTCATACCATTAAATATTGTAGGCTCTTAGGGTACCTTTCGCCCTAAGGGTTGGCTGCCAGTAATTCGCCTGTAGTCGTTTTTAAAGCATTGTAGTATATTCAAATTATGTTCTGGTATTGTATTTTTTGTATTACGTCTTGTTGTATCTCAGTCAGATATTGTCTTCCGACAACTTTACTGAGTAATATTATAGATGTAGAATACTGTTGCATAAGTTTCCCAATACAACAGTTCCCAACCAAGCAATTGAGAAAAAAATAATTGCTCAAGGAAATAAACTATTAGGTACAGTTTTAGGTCAGTTATTTCTAATTTCACCTACCTTTCTGTAGCATCTGAGCTTTGCTGACTTTTGCATTGGGATTCTGACTCAGTGCTGGTACCAGGCTCTGCAGCATATCAAACCCAGATTTGATGTTAACTCGTCTTTTCTGTTCTGCCGATATATGCGTCTCCTTTTTCCCTAATGGTGTCTGAAAGATACAA
Source organism: Ophiothrix spiculata (assembly GCA_000969725.1). Classification (NCBI taxonomy): domain Eukaryota; kingdom Metazoa; phylum Echinodermata; class Ophiuroidea; order Amphilepidida; family Ophiotrichidae; genus Ophiothrix; species Ophiothrix spiculata. The sequence goes on along the minus strand of JXSR01S074095.1, from coordinate 53,834 downwards.
AGGAAAAATCACAACACTATGTTAAGGTAGGGGCCGAGTGCATTGGACAGCAATCAAAATTTACCACAAGTGCATTGATTTTGTCTCATTTTATGAGCATAATGGAATGCAATTTTTTTTATCTAATTCATACACGACAGAAAAATAATTCTGTATCTTTTGTGAAAAGAAATAAGGCCTTTAATATGACCATCAAAATCAAAAACTTCTCTAAACTAAATAAATAATCACCCGACAAAAACAATGGAACATTCATACGCACTAAACGCCCGGCAGGCAAACCGGAACGCAACAAGCGCAGTGCATTGTGAAGATCCACTGCACACCGCCGCTTTATATTCTTGCGTTCTGATTGGCCTAGGTGGCACACGGAGTGTATGAATAGAGTTTAATAAATTTATAGGAAATAAGGACAATATTGTAATGGGTACTATAATGTATCACGGACTTTGTAATTTTACTCAGTACAATATACCGCATAGATGGTCACCGACCACCGTTGCCCAAATCAGCATCACTTTGTCATGTGAGTGCAAAAAAGTCGTATCTGCAATAGCTACCATTTGTCATAAATTTGGATTGCACACTTTAGAACCATTTCAGGAACCATTGACATAAGACAGGAACATTTTGAGTAATTTTTCACATTCTTGTTACAAGGTGTAAAATAAATATAACTTAACTCTTTCACTCCGGCAAGCCGCTCACAGCAGCTTGCAAAAGCGTGCATGAATTGCCGGAATTTCTATTTGACTAATTTAACAATAAATAAACAAGTAGACTTCACTCTTAGCTTTATTCCAGGTACTGTGGCAATCTCTAGGCTGCTGATGCTTGACCAACCCACATATAAATAGGTAACACCCAAGATCAGAGCCATGTGATTTATACAAGTTTCCATAAAACAATTGGCAAGTTATTTCCTGGTCCAAATATTGGTATCAATGGGAACTTTGGACCTTCCTTCTGCAATGTAGGGAAGTGCCTTATTGATGGAGCTGTTTTGACAGCTATATATATCAATAAGGGCCTTCAACAGGAAGAAAAATCTAAATATACGATTTTATAGCATGCATCAAAATGCAACTCAAACCATTCAATTCTATCTACAACAACATGACCTATGACATGATCAAAATTAAAATTCAATTATACAAAACTTGATGCAACTTATGCACAAGAGCCAAGAAGCAAAAGTAAAAAGCAAGTGATATTTTGACAAAATAAAATTAAATTGAGTTCAAAGGTTAGTTAGGCAAACAGCAATGCTAAAAATTATTTTTTTTATCATAATAGAACTATATTGTCATAAAATTTGACATACAAAGTTTTCATGTACTACTTGTGACAAAATTATACCAATAAAAATGCTGTAACCATAATCGATGGTCTTCAATAGGCATCTGATCGTTAGGATTTGTCAAGTCACAGACTGCTGGGGAAAGGCAGCCCCATAAATCAATGTTGAAGTCACCTATGATGTAGCAACCAGAACCAATGGTCTTCCACAGGGATTTATTTAATCCTCACAAATTGCCAAGTCTCACACAAGAGATGGGTTGTAGTAAAACAAGAGCTTTTGAAAATCACAGTAGATAATTAATTTTAAATCAACACAGACCCCTTCTAGGAAAAGGTTGACCGTCTCTTACAGATCAAGCTGCAAAGCAGGTGACACAAAACCAACCCTACCAGATAAGCATGCCTATGTATAATCTCAATCCTTTCAAAAAAAAAAAAAAAGCATGCAGCATTCCACCTGTACAAAAACAGGCCTACCTGAACTGGGACCTGGGTCTCCACTATTATGGTTTGTGTTTGTTCCATAGGAGTCTCAATAACCTGAACCTGAACACAAAGGAATAGGTTGGAGAAATTTCTATGGAATTTAAATTGAGGAATCTGTACAACATGTGGAGGGGCTTTCCTGGCTTCTCCCAATCAGGCAGTGGGTCGCCACTCCTCAAACCAACAAAGACCTAATCCCATATAACCAAATTTTGATTAGGCGCTGGAGCACAATTAGGTCACGACTTTGTGCGGTAACCCGGCCACATCTTTGAATTTCCAAAATGGCCACCATAGGCTTGAATATGCACCTAACAAATTATTGTCAAATATTCCTCGCATGTTTTGAAATTATATCTAGAGGTGCCAATCTTGGAAAATCATGGCTGTGGCCAGGTTGCGTTCGGTTGTGCAAAGTTGTGGCCTAACTGTGCTCCAGCACTTCTGCGGTTCTAGGCGCTTGTCAATGTTCAGACCAACAGCAACTAGCCAAAAATAGCGGTTGGGGCAGTTAGCTGGCGGTCAAAGTTTGAAGTGACTCCTAATATATCTGATATTATATAACTCATATATAGATTCCTGTCCTTTGATTGGTTAAAAGTGAGAGCCTGGATCTAACTAGGCCCTACAAATGTACTATGCCAGGGCATATTTTTCACTAGGCCCGGTCAATAAATTTTGCGTCGTGTAACTCGAGCTTTACGCGCACGACTTTAAGTATTAATGGTCAAACACACACTGCGTGCATAAGCTAGTTATCTTGTGCGCACAATACGATACGGTCAGCAGTGTAAGGAGAAACAAACATCGTAAATTATCATCGGGCGCTTTTAGTGTTAGCTAAAATTAGGAGTGGGCTATACAGGGGTGAAAAATCATTTTTTTGTCATTTTATTTTTGCAACAGTTTTTTTGTATTCCATTTACTCTATCTCAACATGAAATAACAACATTTTTGGCCTGGGGTCTAAGAAAAAAGTGCTCCGGGCCAAAATCCAAAATGGCCGCCGTTTTCCCCAAAATATCACATTTTCAGCCATAACTTTGCCTTTTTGTGGTGTTTTTACTTGTTTGTGGTCTCTAACCCCATGTTTTGGGGGTCAAGCAATCTGTTAATGCATCTAAAAATAGCTAAAAGCCATCAGGTGTAGAGTTAACACCTGTTTTGACAACAATTTCTGCTCTTTTTACCTTAATTAGCATATTTCGCGAAAGATGACCTCAATTTCTATGGCATTGCTTAAGACAAAATGTGGCTTTCTACTAGAGAAGTTCCAGGTTCCTGACACGGTCACTGGCACAATCTGTTGCTCTATAGTGTCCTGAATGTCATCAGTCCCATGTGGTCGCTGCCATATTCCATCTCCGGTACCAGCACGCATCAGGGTGGTCCACTCGGAAAGTTCCATCCCCATTGTCATTCAAGTAGAGCCCAATATACCATCTTTTGGTGCCTCTCTCATGATGATGATCCAGTGCTCGATTTTAAGGGGTTTTACTTGCACAAATGCAAGTTAAATTTGCTCTGTGCAAGTTAAATTTTGCCAGTGTACCATTGAGTGCAAGTAAAATTACGAGTTTTTTAGCTATTTTTGAAGAAAATTTTCATCTGTGCAAGTAACTTCAAATGTCAAAATCGAGCACTACTCTCATCCCAAATAACAGCAAGTGGTTGGTTAGATTGGAACATAGGTTCTTGAGAGTGAGACATTCCAGTCTCTGCTTCTTGCGCACGTACCCTTCAATGTTTCCAGTATTTCCTCCTCACATGGAAATACTACTGCTTCCTCTGCTTGATAGTCAATCATCCCCAACAAGCACAATAAGGTTTTTCAATCATCTCTTTTTCGGATAATTTGTTGACCTTGTAGAGGTCCCTCCGGGCATCTGCATCACGTTGATGGGTGACTCTCTGGTATTGAATCTCCTGCCTCAAGAATGTCTTCAGCTCAGGTGATTTCTCAGAAACCAGTGCCTTGCATTTTACAAGGAGTTGGTCTTTGAAATCATTGACCCTCACCTTCTTTTTAAGGTTCTCTCTCAACCTTTGCTTCTTTTTCTGCTTTTGTCTGCTACTCCAGGTCATTTCCATCTCATCTAAGTGCTTGAGAACAGCATTGGCCGACTTAACAGCATCACTGTCATCTCTGTTTGTTAACATGAGGTCGTCTTTAATTCTCTTGGCTTTGAACATTTTGTTTGAGTGTTGTGCAGACTGAGATGCAAGATATCCAAACTTGGCCAAATACCTCTCTGCATCAAGGTTGTTTGTTGGCAAGTTTTTTCGTTGATCTGAAGTCAATGTATGCAGAGGAGTTGCTCGAGCAGTGTATGAATCATCATCCCAATACTCCCGCTTATATTGCAATTCTACTCCTTTTGCAGCCTGGACACACATCTCTCCATTGAAGGTCACTTTGTGGTACATTGTCCTTCATGCGTACATGTGTCCATTCCACATGATATTCTCGCAAGGTGCCTGTCTTTTTGTCAGATAGGTCATTGCAGAGCTTGGGCAAAATGTCAACCAGTAAATCCTGAGTTGCTCTCTCAACACAGTTGAGAAAGGGCACTGTCACCTTATATGTGAAATTTGCAAGTGCCTTGAATCCAGCAATTATGAAGTCATTCTCAAGATAAATCTTGCTCTAACAAGAAAATATTTTAGTGGCGTCTCAGCTAGTAAACTGAATGATTTGTGAACATTAGCCTCCTCCAGAATAAGGTCGAATTGCTCAGCTAATGATGTTGTCTTGCCATCCCCATCATGGCATGGGAGACAAGTTTTAACAGAGCTGCCAGTGCAGTTTCAACAACTGATTTGCTTTGCCGCAGAAATGACTTGAGTGCTGGCTCTCTCTTGACAATGAGATCAAGAAGGCCAATTTTGCTCTCTAGAGCACTCAAGGTTGTGATGTTGTCTGCGTCGAACCGCTCACATGTGTGGGACTTGCAAAGTAGATGGTGTGGAACATGCATGATCTGATTCCAGTTCCTCTGCTACACCTGTCTCTATCTTTAGGTTTTTGCCCACTGCATCAGTCATAACAGCATTTGCTCCCAGAGATGTGCAGCAGTCCAGCTGGAGTCATCTGCAGCTACCTGTAATCGCTTCATTGTCTCAAGGATAAGTTCCACTATCTGCTCCCTATCTTCAAAAGCAAAAAAGAGGGGACGTAGAGATATCATTTTACATTCAGCGGGATCTATAGCTATTTTGAAATGTTTTCAGAAATTAGTTTATAAATATTAAATTTGGGTCTATAGGCCGAGGGTTAAAAATTGAGGAAAAATTGGCAAAAATGATCAAAAATGTGCCTTAATTCAAGAACTGAATAATTTACAGTAATTTTAACTGCATAAATGAAATCTTTGACCCCCAAAACATCTAGGTTAGACACCAAAACCACACAAAGAGACCCACAAATGACAAAGTTATGGCCGAAAATGTGATTTTTCAGGGAAAACGGCGGCCATTTTGGATTTTGGCCCGGCGCACTTTTTTCTTAGCCCCCAGACCAAAAAAAAGGGCATTTCATGTTGAGATAGGACAAATGGAATACAAAAAAACTGTTGCAAAAATAAAACAAAAAATCACCCATTTATAGCCCACTCCTACTAAAATGGTTCTTTAACCAAACAGAGGACAAAAATATATATATATTTGGTATATAAAACTAATATTGACTGCTTTTTTTTTGGGGGGGGGTATGGTTAAAATTATTTCCCCTCTGTGATCTCAAAACCATGAATATGCCCTCAGCTATTCATGGTTTTGAGTTCACCTCGAGAAAATAATCTAACCCATGCCCTTCAAAGCAGTCAATATTTGTATACTATGACCTGCACACTAGCACTGAGAGAACCTCTACAGCTTCTTTCCACTATGCTACATACATACTGTAGGTACAGGGGATGGCCTATATTTACACAGGTCAGAGTACACATCTCTCTTTCTTTGTATACTATTTATCCATACCCACACACCTCCCTGCACTGTGAGACCACACCAATTGTTAACAAAGATTCCCCAGACCTCTCCAAGTGTGATTATACATTTCATCAGTCGTATCACATACCGTTCTATTTGATATTTTTAATGTTTCTGAGAAAATGTGAGCGTAGCAATAGTTTATTGACTTTTTCAAATTTGTTAAGTTACAGACATCAACATTGCTTAGAAATTGAGTAATAAAACATTGATTCTGGTCTATTTGTTGATTTTGCAAATTTAGCGTTCTGGTCTATTTGTTGATTTTGCAAATTTAGCATTTCACATAAAGATCTATTTGCCAAAATCATGTACTCAAGTATAGCATAAACAAACCATTACATAAATATCTATTTCATGCTCAATTTGAACTTTGTAATGAAACATATTTTCACATACAGATCTATAGCAAAAAGCGCAGTTTGACATATGCAATTACTGTACTAAGAGATCTCTCAAATGTGAAAAAAGGCTTTTCACACAGAGATGTTTAAGTTCAAAACTATATTAAACAGGCATGAGAATGACTTTTCATGAAAATATATGAATTTAGTAAAATTTAACCAAAAAACAACTAAAAAGGTTAAATCAAGCCCAAAATTATCTGAACTTGGATGATTTTGGATGACAAAATATCTGAAATCAGATAATTATCTGAAAATTCTCATGCCTGATTAAATATAAATAGGGTTACAAACAGTATTTTTTTGAAATTAAAGATAATAAAAACTTTGCAAGTCTATTCTTATAAAAAATATTACTATCAGATGAAAAATTAAGGCTACGTAAGAATTTTCAAATGTGATTTTCTCAAAATGCAACTTTGGTCAAATAGAATAGTATGTGATGTGACTGACGATTTGTAGCCCATCAATTCATTGTAATGGAAGGCTACCACTAGCTTTTGTCCCCCAACAAAACCCTTATACACAAATATTGATCATTTATCTGATACCATCCATCCATCCATACATACCTCTCCTATACTAGATATGTTGTGGGTGACAACGAGACAATATCAATTCTGAACAGGATATCCCCTGGCTTTTCCTCTAATTTGGGCATTTTTTTAAAACCACTCTTCTCCCATACAAAACTCTTATACCCATATACTGATTAACTACCTGATGTAAACCATCCATACGTACCCCTCCTCCACTATATTTTGATCAACACCAAATAGGCGGGCCTCTTCACATCCTGAATTGATACAGAAAGGCGCGTGCGTAGCTGGGCACATCACAACTGCAGAAGAAACAGCGCGTGTTCCACGTGTGACTCGCGCATCATTGTCTACGGCGCGCGTGTAACAGGGATTATGTTTACTTGCGGATGAAGAAAAGCCTCATAATTCCCGCCTATTTAGTGTTGATCAAAGTTTAGATGTTCAATGGGGTGATGAGACACTTATTGTAAGTATTTGGTTTAGGGGATGGGCCTTTCCTAACAATAAAACCCCGGACAAGTCTAACATAAATTATTGATTATCTATCGGATATAAATCATCCGTACATACCTCTCCTCTACTACATGTCCCAGATGGTGACAAGAAAACACCAATTGTAAACCAGGAATCCACTGCCGTCTCCTCCAAATGTGGCATTACTTCTCCCTCCCCTAAACAAACCCCAAATAAGCAAATATTGATTATCTTATACCATCCTATTGATACAGACCTCTCCTCCACTAGATGTCCCAGCTGGTGACGAGACAACACCAATTGTAAACACGGAATCCACTGCCGTCTCCTCAAATGTGGCATTACTTCTCCCCTCCCCCAAACAAACCCCGAATAAGCAAGTATTGATTATCTTATACCATCTACTGATACAGACCTCTCCTCCACTAGATGTCCAAGGTGGCGACAAGAAAACAATAATTATAAACCAGGAATCCACTTCCGTCTCCTCCAAATATGGCATTACTTCTCCCCTCCCCTAAACAAACCCTAAAGAAGCAAATATTGATTATCTTATACCATCTATTGATACAGACCTCTCCTCCACTAAATGTCCTAGGTGGTGACGAGAAAACACCGATTGTAAACAAGGAATCCACTTCCGTCTCCTCCAAATATGACATTACTTCTCCCCTCCCCAAATCCCAAACAAGCAAATATTGATTATCTTATACCATCTATTGATACAGACCTCTCCTCCACTAGATGTCCCAGCTGGTGACGAGACAACACCGATTGTAAACAAGGAATCCCCTGGCTTTTCATCCAATTTAGGTGGTGCTGTAAATACAAGATTAAAAAATATATAAAGAATGGAGGTAATCCTTTAAAACTAATGCAGAGCATATACAAGAAATGGTATCTTACTGAAGAAGTAAGTCTCTTACTAGTCTTACGAAGGGAATAGTATCTTACAATGAACTTGATGGCACTACTCCTCAGTAGGGCAAAAAACATAAATTGTTTGGTTGTCCTCCACAACTTTTTTTGAGCAAGTACGGGCGGGCGGATTGTTTTTTTTCTTTAAATTTTTTTTTTCATTAAATATTTTTTTATTTATATAATTCTATAGCTAATGTGGGACTTTGTAACTATTTGTGGTGTCTTTGTTTCTGTGTGTGGGGTTAGGGGAGGGTGGGTGGTGTGGTTGGGGGGAGTGTTTTGTGGGTGGGTTTGTTCCCTTTCT
>JXSR01S074095.1:0-11312 GCA_000969725.1 Ophiothrix spiculata | reverse complement strand
ATGTCCGCGGACAAAATTGTCCGCGGAATGTGAATAAAAGGGGTGTTTTTTAGCATAAATGTCGCGAAATTGAAAAAAAAAGGGTATTTTTCCAATTCCGTGGAAATTTGAAATAAAAACGGGATAAAAACTCGGAAGTTAAAATACGGAACGAAATATCATTTTTAGCTCGGTACACAGCCAGTTCAGCGTTCTGTAGTAAAATTGGGTTTTAGCATTAATTAGTGTTGTGTGTCTTTACAAAACAACATAGTGACATTTTTAGTGTTGTGGGACCCTGGACTTGAGTTCGTGTTTTTTAGCCGTACGCAATCCTGTGTGGACTTAGTGGTGTTCCTGTGCGGATTTGAAGAGTTTGCAGGATTGTAATATAGATTGGGATGTTTTTGTTATAATGTGTAATTTGAGGAACATTCCTGGGCTGCTATAGATGCATTATTGAGGACAATTAGTTCGTGTAAGTAACTGGCTGTCTAGATGTACTAGAGACTCATACAGATGTTTGATATAAGCAGTCACGAACATGCAAATGTAAATAGAGTTATTGTTTAGAGATTGTTTACTGGATGTTGAAGATTAATAATTAGAAATATATGACTGGTGCTAGGTGTGTTTACTATTACCATGGCAACAGATAAGTTACACTAATAAGGCTTTCCATTATGTTATCCTTGAAATGTTAAAATAGGGGTAAATTTGCAAATGTGTCCTCGGAATTTCAAAAATAGGGGTGTTTTAAAGTACCATTTTGTCCTCGTTTTGGAGTAAAATAGGGGGTAAAATTTCACTATTTGTCCTTGAAATTGACTGAAAAAGGGGGTAGTTTAAAGTTTTGGTAACGGTCATGCGCGTCCCACTCTGCCAGGGAGTGGGCCCACCGGGGTCCATATCTGAAACGTTGTGTTTTAAAATTTCTCCATGAGCACTGTGATAAAATTATCAAATTTCTACAGAAACATTAAGCAATTCATTTTTTTTTTCCATTTTCAACTTTTAATTCTGGGCAATAAAAATGTCCAAAACTATTTGCCATGAGCAAAACCAGCATCAGCAATTTTTAGTATGCGATGTCAATATTTTCATTATTAACGGTACTCATGTGCCGAGAACCAACCCCATGGAAACCGCTTTATACCATAAATACTTTGCCTTTTGTCTTTTCAAATATTAACAAATAATGAAATCATCTCAAATAATGAGTTAGGGTGAAAACACAGTCGGCCTCCAAACAAAATTTTCACTACCAAACATTTGGTCCTGATGTTAAAATGACGAGCGACTCCAAATAAAATAACTTCAACAACCGAGTTGAGACCAAATAAAATTTCGCGCTAGATTGCACATGTATTGAATTGCCATATACATTGCACCAAATGTTCATTACTGTTTCATACTTCAAATATTTGGTGATGTCACGACCAAATGATTGGTAGCGAAAATATTGTTTGGAGGCCGTCTATGTTTTCAGTTTTACTTGGGAATTTCTGATATTTGGGGAAACAGGAAACTAAATATTAAGTGCGATGGGCCTTATAGTGGAAGTTTTCCAGCCAGACAAGTCAAACACTATGGCATACCTTATCAGTTTTCATCACTGATTACGAGTGTAACTTAGTCAATGGGTTATTGAACTTGGGAGTAGAATTTGACCAGATATATGTGCAACAATTTATCACCAAAGGTAAAGGCTGGAACCCGGGGGGCGGGGGGATTATTTGTGTCCGGTTAACCATCCGAGTTCTGCAGGTTCCGAACGTGACCCTGTGCGAGACCAAAAATTGGTTAAAATGGGTGAAATATAATGATACCCTATCTGAGACCATAAATCTACCATATCTGTTTGAATAGATATTCTATGAAGGAATACACCTGTTCAAATGAATACCCTATCTGAGACCGTACACAAATGTACAAATGATTACAAGAAATCATACCATTTCAACACTTTTAAGAAGTTTTTCTAGGTATTTGAAGCACTTTTATTGGCAATTTAAAGCATTATTGTCATTAATTCAACTATTCTTTCTTAGTTAGATATCCTATCAGACACTTAAAAGCCAAGTTTAATACCCTACATTGTGTATGTGAGACTTGGGGTCAAGGTATTTCGATATAGATATCCATATTGCAAGTCTTGAGACCTGTCCAGGTCTCACCTTCTTGGAAACGTGGGTGGTTATCCGGTCAGAGTACTCACTTACACCCCCCCCAACCCCCCCGGGGCTGGAGTGACTCACAAGTTGTACATGCATGAACTTGGGGATGCCATGTTAGTTAATTGATAACCAATATTCCATTATGAAATTCATTTACAATGATATTTACAATAAACATGTAGGCCTGCAAGTTCTTTGACGGAGGGAATTTTAATATGGTGACAACAGACATGTCTGAGCTAGCTCTGTGAAGCATGGTTGTTTGCAGCAGCTTTGCACGTACATTGTATAAGACAGAGACATGACTCTCAACCCAGCTGTAGAACACTGATAACCAAACTTACACTCCCGGTCAAAAGTGTTTTCGCACAAAACCTTTAACCAGCCATATCTCAAGAACCATTCATCATTTTTTTCTGATTTTATATTTTATATATATATATATATATATAGATCTACTCAACAGGCATTGCATTCACCGCATTTGAAAATATCGCGGGCTAAACATACTGTATACTTTCTTCTGCACATTCAAAACAGGAGTTTAAATACTTGATCTGCACATTTATTGAGAAATGTATAACATGGAAATGTTGTTTACGGTTACACAGTGATAACGACCATTGAATAATAAACTAAATTGGTACCTATATATATATCAAAAATTGTGTGTGGTGTATTTGTATAGTTCAGGAAATCGGCCATTTTTATTGTGATAGAAGTAAGTTAAGCTTGAACCGATGCATTGTATCGGGCCGATATTACGTACATACACCCTATCGGCAAAACATTGTATCGGTAAAATCACCTGTCTTTGCCGATGAACTTTACCGATGTTTGGATATAAGCCTAGCTGGGCTAGGCCACGCTTTTGATCAGCTAGCGTGGTGGTTTGTGGCCTAAACGTGGCCTACATATATTGTATCGGCAAAGTGGCAGATTTAAAACATCGGCATATCGTATCGGTAAGGAAATGAGCCATCGGTTCAACCTTAGATAGAAGAGTCAAATATCAGAGGAAACATGGATTATTTATATTGGATACATATATGGCACCTATACAAAACATGAATTTTTTAACGAGTCTTGTTCGTTTGATATCATATAATAATTAGGTTTTTGCCCGAATTTAAGCGTGCGCAAACACTTTTAAACGGGAGTGTATATGGGGCAGGATTCTTGAGGAGGTTGAAAGTTATCGGTTTAGAACTTCTTATGTCAAAATCAAGCAATGACTGTAAGCACCTGAAACAAATCATTGTTATGATTTTCTTAATGCTTATGTGAACAAGAGGGGTCCATTTGGACCCAGGATTTTTGTGTGTAGTGCGAAAATGCAACATAACCAAATAAAGTTGTTTTATGTAATTGTCAAAAACAATTTTTACATTGTGTATCTTAGACTGGTGTTATCTCATTTAAAAAAAAGTTGATAGTGCTACTGTAAGGGCGTTTTCACACATAATTTGGTCATGATTATATTCTCGCTCGTGAGCGGCTCTAGAGAGAGACAACTTAGCAGCTGCGTTCACACTGGGACACGACTTATGCGTTAAAACGAATGGCGCGTCACTTTTAGTCACGAGCGAGACACTTTCTATAATTGCGTTCACACTGGGAATTTGGTCATGAGTGGCTCGCGAGCGAGAATTTAGTCATGACTAAATTTTTCGGTGTGAACACGTCCTTAGTTTCCCATTTGTATGATCTTCAGAAAACCAAAGCTTACAACGCCACGGAAAATATACTTTTATTATCCTTGAAAATCTACCTGCTCCACAACAATGTGAATGTACTGGTATGAAAACATATGGTGTTCATAGAAAAATCCAGTTTCAATTAGCAGGGTTTTTATTGATATGGAAATGACCTTGACCTTGGAAGTATAACTAGAGCTTCAAATTCACATTTGTAGGAATAAATCAGAACAATATCATGCTATGTGATCTGTCTAACTCAGAACAAAAGATTCTAAAGACTTCGTGAAATTCCCGCTATTAAAGGTCATTGTCTATTGGTGGATTTGCACAAAGACTCATGAAAGTCATGGCCCACTGGTTTAAAATACTTAATAGACTATTTCTTTAAAATGATTTTACCGACAATATTGATATCAAATTTTTCCAAACATGTAGCAGAGTTCATACAGGCCTAGTTTAGAATAATTTGAGTACTTTTTTTACAAGAATATATCAAATTTAATAATCTAAACTTGAAAGCTATAACAGTTCTAGATATAATCAATTTATTATTTTGGTATCAAAAGTTCTTTTTTTTATTTGCTATTATTTATAAAAAACAATGAGATTCATTGGAACAAAATTTGAGTCCAAATTCCCACTATTTTGTTCTTTAGACAACTGGGCCATTTTTTTGAAAATTAAATGCCACCAAAATGCTACATGAACTTGCACATGAAATTGAATGTGATTAAGGTGGCTTAAAGGGACAAAACATAATCCACTTTTCGTCCTCAAGGTCCTCTCCATCAAAATTGAGTTTTTAGCTGGTAAGAATCCTATATATACAAACCCCAAACCATTCTTTTAGATGTGCTTGCATTTTTGAGAAAAGAGAGAAAAAACTTGTCATTATTTTTTACATAAATTTTGCTATAGGCAACCACACAACATTTTCTAATTACTGCCCGGGTAGGGCCCAACAGTAATTGCAACACAGTAGCCTATGGGGATTTTTAAAATGCTGAAAAACTTGAAACTTGAAAACAAATGATCGGAATTAATCAAGTGAAATTTTAAACATATATTTACGATTTATGTTTCGCTAGAAAAGAGGTGAGGTTGTTTTCACATTAAAATCATGGATTGCACATGGATTTGTAACAACCCTTAGAACACTCAAATCATATTGAAATTTAGGGGCATGATCATGTAACATTTTGTAAGGTTTGTGACCATTGTTAATGAATGATCCAACCGATTTAGCTGTATCCCAATTTATTGAATTATCAATTAATCTAATTAATTAAAATATTTGGTGCCCTGTATAGTACTTCACACTCTATCCAAGAAATGTTATTAAAAAGGCCATGCAAATAAAATTTTATGCTAAAAAAGTGGGGAAGAGGGGACCTTTTTATTTTATTGGTAAACTACTCGAAAAATTGACCTGTTTTAGCATCATTTTTGCATGTTCATTGTGCAAAATGATTCTTAAAAAAAAAAAACCCTTATCGATGAGGCGTTTTTTTACTTTCTTGTTTTGAGAGTTGGACCCCTCTGATGATCACTAAATCTGAAATGATTTATTGCACATTTTGTAAGAATGTGGAATAAGTTTTGCTTTCTTAAAAATACTTTTAATGAACAATTTATTACTGACAGTTTACAAAATGCAAAGAAATTTTTACAATCCTAAAAAAAAAAAAAAAAAAGCGCAAGGGGACAGACAAGAAACATAATTATATATTTGACTTTACCTAAACCTAACACTAGTCTGTGTGACACAATTCCAATACTGTAAAACAAGAAATATTTGCTAGCAATTTAATTTCGCTAATACCCGAAAATCGCAAAATTAATTTGCCGCTAATATTAATAATGCACAATGATTTCAGTGGCATGCTGATGCAATTAGTAAAATTAAAATGCCGCCAAAAACCCCAGATTCTGAAATTCGCAAAATTTTCTTTCCGCAAATATTTCTTGTTTTACAGTACCCTGGCTCAATTCCAGGGATGGTTTGTTTAGACATCACATCCTTCAATAATATGGTGTGCGCAATCAAAACAAGGGGCTAAATTGCGAGTTTAAAATAGGCGAGCTGTACTCAGTAGTTTATAGGGCGAGTTACACTGCGAACTGGGAGGCTAGTTGGAGTAAAAGTATTTGGTGTGGCTTGTTTGTAGAGGGTTGTTAAAGGGGCATCATCCCCAAACTTTTTCCAAAGTAATTTGAGATTTTTGCATCATTCGAAGTATCAGTGGTAATCATGACAGCATGCAAAGTTTCATTGTCAAATTCAAACCCTATAGGCTATATCAAAATACTTAAATATTCCTTTATTTTTAATTATCGTTGTCGACAACGATAAATACTGCCCTCTATAGTTAATTTTTTTAAATCTTTGACTCTTTCTTGATATATACAATCAACAAATACGTTTAGAGAATAGTCTCATACCCATAATCGACAAACAAAATAAAATTCAAATTTTTTAACTTTTCTGAAGGTTTTGGTCAAAATATCTGGTAATTGACTGTTATTTTCTAACATATGAAGTGTAAATCATCCACAAATAAAATTTCAAATTTTGTCCAATGCCCCTTTAAGCAAACCACAGTTTGGAAAGGAGTTTTAAAACTAAACATTGTCATTTGTTGGAAACACAAGATAAGACATTGTACAATGACTAGTACAAAGACTAGTTTGTTATCTTTATTTAAAGGTGTGTATTCCGATCACTTCACTCACAAAATTGGAGATTTTGATACCACACAAAAGCCCATATTTTTCTCAAAATCCCTTTAAATTTTCACGCTTATATTATGTTTTATTGAAGAGATGTGATCAAAGGGCTGAATTACTGGAATATTTTGCTAACAAAAATAAATATCCTATATCTCTATGGGCCACTCTCAGACAAAATTTTTCTTGTAGCATTAATTTGGTTACAGGTATGAAAATGAAACTTCACTAGTGCTTTATATAGGACATGACCCTTCATTCAAATATGTGGAAAAAAGTTCATGTTAAATTTGTCACCAGATCGAAAAACCTACCTTTAACCCTAACAGTTCCCACCGTTTTTAGCTTTTTCACAGGGAAGGGGTAAAATAAACTAAGTACAAACACGTCATAGGGTGGGGGAGAAAAAAAAAAATCGCGCGCAGCGCGCGCGCCGGGCCCGGGGCGCGAACCCGCGACCTCTGGTTTCAGAGGCGAGAGTGTGGGCTTCGTGCTACGGGGGGAACTCAGGCAGGCTAGCCATTCTGTGTTTAGATATAGACTTGGGTGATTGCGTAATGATTGATGGGTGACGTATTTGGACTTGGGCTTTGAATGGTTTTGTGTGGTTTTACGCGGTTAGGGTTAATAGGAAGAAAATTCATTTTTTTACATTTTGCAATTTTACTGAGAATTGTGCTTGCTGTGGAGGAAATCAGCTTACTTTTAGTCAGGATTACAACTCTCAACAAAATCAAATGCATATGATTAACTTGCCAGATAACTCACGTGATAACTCGCCCGATAACTTGCCAGAGTACAACTCAACTTTTCACAAGCCAATTTAGCTCTACAATTATTTACTTCAATATGGAATATTAATTGACCATGTGTTATTAGATACAGTTAATGTTGTGAAACAAATTAAATTTCAGCTTTGCAGTGGAAATTTTAAAAACATTTAATAATTCAAACAAAATTTAACATAAAATACTTGCTTTATAACACTAAAATTTTGCAAGCTGGATCCATATAAATCTTGAAATTACAAAAATTCAACAAGGAATTTTACTTTTCTCCAAGGATAACATAATTAACATAATTTTATTCTTCTTTCCACATATGCAATAAACAGTATATAAATCTAGAAAATATACATATCATTTATACAATAATGCGGAGGAGGACTGGAAAATAGGCCGAAGGCCTGTCTGGTTCCAGACTCCTTTGAAAGTTTACATATATAATTTTATAACTTAAGTGATAAAATGAATTTAGTATTGAGAAACAAGATAAATAAGATCGACGTTGCATACAATTTGAAATAAGGGTTAAAAGTTAAGATCTCATGTATCATCACTTCAAAGACTCAAAACTCAACCAGCGATCAAGTTGATCACTCATAAACGGCAGTTCTGGGCGGTTGCCTTTGTTCACAATCGTGACCGTCAACAACCTTAACAACCGCTGGTTTAGTTTTGAGGTCATCAAGTAGAGAGTATGGGGTAGTAGAATCTGGGTATTCTAGTTGGGGTAATACCTACATTCACAAAATATGCAAGACCTGGCTAAATATCAGGATTTGCAATAAAGTGTTTCAAAATCTAGCTGGGGCTCTGCAAGTATCAATGAGCCTAACGGTGTTAAATTTGTTTTCCTGTCTTGGATATTATCGTTGTTTGGATAAATTGTTGGGAACAGATAAATTTGGTGTGAAAATTGCCACACAACTGCTTGAAAACCAAAGAAACTGATCCCCCAAAATGGTGCCCGGTCTCAAATAGGGTATGATTTGGTCAGGTATGGTCTAGATAGGGTATCCAACTGGACACATAAACTGGTCTGATCTACTCTATGCAGGGTATCAAGTTACAGTCTTGAATAGGAAATCATTTCACCTAAATGAACTCTTGCAAATCAAATTGACCCTATAACTGCAGTACAGTATCAGATTTCACTAAGGAATTTTTATAGGGGAACCGGTATTCACCGCCATTTTGATTTCACTGCCGTGTAAATCCTATTGATGAGTGTCGCTCATGGAGGGTTAAGTTATTGTACCTCCGACATTTTATGGCTACGCGTGCCTCACTTCGAGAGTCTTCACAATGGATTAGCGGGAAAATTGGTGTACTTTGGTCATAGCAAGTTGCAATCAGGCTGGTTGCAATACATGCTACTTGAAACGCAGACACGGTTTGCGCGTGAAACAAAATGCACACGCTGTATATA
Organism: Ophiothrix spiculata; assembly: GCA_000969725.1. Taxonomy (NCBI): domain Eukaryota; kingdom Metazoa; phylum Echinodermata; class Ophiuroidea; order Amphilepidida; family Ophiotrichidae; genus Ophiothrix; species Ophiothrix spiculata. The sequence goes on along the minus strand of JXSR01S074095.1, from coordinate 2,518 downwards.
TGCGTCAAGTGAAGATTTACGCAATCTGCCTGGATATCAGGCCAAACTCCGAAATATATCTGGAGGTACGATAACTCTGCTCCATGAGCGACACAAGATGGCAGAGAATACGGATTCCCCTATAAAAATACCTTAGATGCCACAATAATGAACACCTACCGATTCGTCCATTCCATCTGACGAGAACGACGCTGCTCTCTTCTTTCGGTAGAACGTCCTCCATTTCATGTACTCCTTGACGACAGTACCCAAAGTTCTCTTCCAGTACTTGCCTTCCAGCACTATAGCCTATATGAGGGAATATGACACAAAAAGATACGCTAGATTAAAATGGCTTCAGAACCTAGCATAGACATTCTATCCACAAGTTAGTTTTTGATAATCATGCTCAATGGTGGAGTAAAGACATGTAGGTGTTTGAAAATTAAATTAATTGCCACAATTCTGAATAAAGTTTATGTAACGTTTGGTAACGTTTGTGACTTCGCACCGAAACATTTTACAATCAAAGTTCTGATAGGTAGGTGTCACAAGATTGAGGTGAAATGGTTGTGATGATTTCGTAGTAACAGCGTAGTAATTGAATATAAGAAAACAACACTGACCCAAGTACACGCTGCCTTAATACCCATGTACAAAAGGAAGTGATGATCAATGCCTAGTATTGATTTTTGAATGACAATTCATCATTTATACAGGGTGTATCAAAAACAGTTATTAATGTGCCCCTATTTCAAAAAGCACAATGCATTCTGTAAATTTGTTTTCAATCGTAAGTAAAATCCCTTTGATTTAGTACAAAAGTGATTACGGGGATGTGCCGCAAACTTGGGTAGCAAAATCAGGCTCTCCGGTATCCAATGGGTCCTTTTTCTTTGCAAAATGTGGTATTTTGATGGGTCTGTTTTGCAAATTTTAGATTCTTTTCTAAATTTCAAACAAAATACAGGAAATTCATTTCAATTTTTGTACATAAATTTGATGGGTCCCTTTTCTTGAAAATTGGTATACATGGGTGGTACTTCAAAGTGGCACACCCCTACCAAAACCAAACTTAAGTACCCCCCCCCCCCCCCCCCCCCCCCCAAAAACCACAATAAGGGCCCCCCCCCCCCCCGGAGTAAAATAGACCATTGCCTTTAAACAGAAAATATAACAGATGTGTGACAATCGATTCCAAAATTATGGACAATTTTGTAAATTGTACATGTAAATAAAAACAGTCACGCAAAGTGAATAAAAAGACTTTACTCCTAAAGACTCCACTTTTACAAAGACTAGGGAACTTTATCGGCATGTCAGATTAGGGCTCTGTCAACAAAGGGCAACACTTTTTTTGGTGGCGATTCACTTTAAACATTGATCAAAAGATGCTAATCAATTCGTTCATGTCTTTGGCTTAATCAAGCTCTTATGAAAGAGACCTTAGGACATCAAACCAAGCTTTTTTTTAAGAAAACAAGATCCAGGGGCAAGTTTCTTGAAAAAAATTGCCCCCTGCTCACAGGGATTTTACCTGATCCAGGGGCAATTAACTAAGTTCGGGGGGCAATTGTTAAAAAAAAATAAAAAAGTTTTCTAGAACGTAAACTTATTATACCGTAATACATGTTTCCAAATTTTACTTGCAGAACAATATCAAGGATAATATTTATGACATAATACCCCTTAAAGGGCCCTAGTGGCCCCTGCAGGATGAATACCTAAAGCTGCCCCTCCACCAAGAAACATTTTAGAGTGGTTGTACAGAAAAGAAAACTAAAAAAAAAACACACCCAGAAATTTACATTTTTGAATTAAAAGCAAAAAGTGCCCGGTTTCCCTGTTATAAAGGTTTAAAGTTTGAATTTTCTGCATATTTGAATACGAAAGTACGTTTTTAAATGGTCGTATTTGCTTAATAAAATATTGTTTTCGACCAATTGCAGTATATATGGTACATTATACAATTTGAATAATTTTATAATTTTTGGCATCTTAGACATAAAAAATGGCTATGCCCCTCCCCCCACCAAGCCCCGCCCACCCACCTACCAAAAGCAACAACACCCAGTCACATTAACAAGTTCATGGTAGAATTTGACTTTTTGGGTAAGGTCAAATGGTCTGAACACTGGCAAGAACTAGTTAGCTCTTTTATGAGTGATACTGCTGAAAAGTATACACAATATGGAGGCATGACAGCCTATATGAGTTGACCTTTTCCTCTCTCTCTACAGATATAAATCAGTGGAGAGGTATTTGCCCTTTGGCCTTATTGGTTTATTTTTTTATCCATTTAAAAACAATATTTTCAACTTCAAAACCGTATCATCAGAGAAAGAAAACATTGAATAAAAATACAACCAATATCAAGATAATTATGATAGGGGGTGTGTGTGTATGTGTTGAGACTTTTTAAAGGGGTAAAACAGGATAAGTTATAGTCTTTCCGAAATGGATAAAAACGATATACAATGTATGAATCTAACCAGGAAGTGGATGTGTGTTGCATGTCGCGATGTTTGCAATCAACATG
>JXSR01S074094.1:44024-63340 GCA_000969725.1 Ophiothrix spiculata | reverse complement strand
ATAATGTATGATTGCCTCACTGGTGTTGTTTGAATTTGACCATTGCATTTTAATTCATCAAATAATCAAACGACTGATCAAAATGCTGTTTGTGGTCTCGCACTGTGACAAAATGCAAATAGATCAAAATGCATGATTGCCTAACTGACGTTTGAATTTGACCACTGCAACCTATCCATCAAATAATAATACGTCCGATCGAAATTCAGTTGTTTCTGGTCTCGGGCGATGACAAGAAGCAAACAGATCAAAATGCATGATTGCCTCACTGGCATTTTTGAATATGACCATCTTGGTATTTGAATGGTGGAATAAATGAAAAACAAGAAAGCTCATAATAGATGCTGACCAATGCAAAAGGGGGACAGGTCTTTCACCCCCCCCCCCAATTAAAAAAAATTAAAAAAAAGGTAGCTTGGGGGAAGGGGACGATACATTTTGGAGACAATGTATATATTAAAGTCTCTAAAGATCACCTCTTTTCAGCATACATATACACAATTATTTATCATTTTTGTTTGACAAATCCAATGAAAAATTCACTCACATTCTTTAGCTTTCGCCATCTTGGCTGATGGCTTATGAAAGTCACAATCCTATAAAATACATCTATTAACGGATACATAGAGACAGTTTTCCATGATTTCACTGTAGACTGTATTTTCTTAACTTGCTCTCACTGAATACAAAAACCTCTTACTCTCATCCAATTCCTCTTTTTTCTGAAATTGTTCTTCTACTGAATGCTAAAAAGAATGCTCTTACCCAATGACCCCATGTTTTCATAATATTTTGCATTCAATAGATGCCAAAACACTCTCATCAAAATTCCCTAGCTCTTGAGAGCAGGAGACTTACATCTCAGGTTTCTATTTGCTGTCAGACTGACCACCCCCTCATACTCTAGCAACTCTCACAGAATGTCCTATGAGCAGCCTTACTTACACCTGTATCCATTTGTCATTGAGCTGACCACCCCCTCCCCTGGGGCACAGGCAAGTATGGACTTGCTGGTTGCCACAAGGAAATCATCTTATAGATATGCTTAATCACAATATCTTGCAATGCTAAGTTGAAAAACAAGTTTGAAGATTGATATTTCAACAGGTATATGCAATTTGTTGCAAACCACACACCTGGATAAACTAAGGGAGTGTTAACACATAATAGGCATGACTGGCTCTAGAGCGAGACACCTTAGCAGTTCCATTCACACTGGGACACGACTTGCGCGTTAAAACTAATTGCGCGTCACTTCTGGTCAGAAGCAAGACACTTTCTATGATTGCGTTCACAATGGAAATTTGGGCGTATTAAGTGGCTCACGAGTGAGAATATAGTCATGACCAAATTCTTCTGTGTGAACACGTCTTAAGGAACACTATTTGATTGGCTGCCTTTTGCCTTTTTTTAACATTCAGAGAGGCAAAATGTAAGGGTGTGATGGTGTGCGATTGCACTCACACTTGCAACCTCTTCCCTAAATTTACCATCTTGAATTAACAAATAGTAAGAGAGAAAGATGAACAGTGTAACGTGACTTGCATTCCAATTGATTGTGTTGCTTTGACAGAGTTACAAACAGTTCATAAAGATTGACAACTAATACCCTGTTTTATAACTGGTTCCAAAATTCTTTGGATGGTGTACCAAAATATTCTCTCAATTTACAGGGATTATCGGCCATTCTCACGAAATTGACTCCACTTGAGTTGGAAAAATCGAAAAAATGAAGTTTTATAAAAACATCTTGAATCAACTTTTTTTATTAGACAGTATATCAAGTATCATGGAACCATTAAAGTTAAGAACACCACTATTCTTATATTTTTATACATGAACTTTCAAATTTAGCATGTGCAAGGATAGCAAGAGCTGTCAAACAAGAGCCGGCCCCTGCCCTATTTGAGGCAACAATTGAAATAAAGTTGCTTAATTACTTTGAGGAGCAAGTAAGAGAAGCCTAAAAATGACATATAAGAAATAAATTCAAGGACCTTCATAATTTTGGTTCTTGCAATGGATAACGTAATATACATAATGTAATATATATTTTGACGTTTGTCTATCACTTACATGAAGATAGTTGCATATAATGCTGGTTATGAGGGCCTATGGTATGATATGCATAAAAGTAGTCTAGACTCTTCCATATTTTAGATTTGGGGATAACGTAATATAAGTGCTGAAAACAGACGCAATACATTTTGGAATATAATTGTTTTTATAAGCCAAAGTTACGACCAAACATTTTTAATGTTATGATTTACAAATGTACACATATGTTAGCCTTCAAGTTACGTAAAAATTTTTATAGTTACAGTTCACTGTGATCTTAGGAATTGAGATACTATATGGATTACGTAATATACGTTGATTTCGCGGAAACCTTATACTGATTTCTTGTGGCTTACCAGGAAATACAACTTTCAAAAATGATAAATATCTGATATTATTGATGCAAAAATGATAAATATCTGATATTATTGATGCATTTAGAGAAATAAATCACACAGGTATGAACAAGATAATGTCTTTTTAAGATGTACCTATCACTATAAAATAGATGCCTTATGCTGAGAAATGCAATTTTTGCCTAATTTGGTGTCTTCTGGGAGCAAAATGACCAAGATAATGGTAAACAAAGTATAGAAAACTATATGTCTGAGCAGAGCTCACCAAGTACTACACGAATATGAGCATGTTTACTTATTGTAAGCAAAAAACAGAGATTTACAGATCAAAGGACGAAATATCGCTACTGGCGTCATTTTCGTGAGAAAGGGCGTTATGATGTTCATAGATTAACAAAACCAATTGCATGCTATACAAGGTACGACTTTTCTATGCATGGGTTCCATGACAAAACATCCACCATGTAGCCCTTGTGTCCATAGGCTGTTCCCCTGTGGCGTGTGCCCTTATTCTGTGTTCTATTGTCCCCAATTGTCAGTGTCAAACACAGGGAGCATCTGCTGTTCACAAAATCATTGATATGGCCACTAAGCAAAACAAAGGTTTATTATTTATGTGGCACATTCTAGGCTACAGCCCTCCTTTACACAAATACTTCCCCAAGGGTTTACATCTTCCCCAAACATAATCAGGGTTCATTATAAGAAAACAAAATTCCCTGATTTATCCCTGACGATGAATCAAAATTCCATGATAATTATTTTTACAAAAAAATTTTGAGTTACTTTACAAATCCTACAACTACGCAGAGCAACCTATAAGTACAGAGAACTGACACACAAGAGAAAATTCCCTGAATTTTCACTGATTTGGAGGCACTTTTAATCAAACTCTCTGACTTTTCCCTGACTGGAAAAAAGTAAAATAATTATCCCTGATGGGCTGGGAACCCTGACAATTCTTCTCCCAAGGTTCACAATACTCACTGCACCTTCCCCTTCCCCCGAGTCGACAATCCTGCATTATCTTATTTCATAAGTCAGGAATCTATTGCAAAATATTGAATTACATGAATTTCCGTCAAGTAATCTTAAGGAAGCTTTTCACAAAGACTTGGTAATATGATTTGAACCACGTGGGTGGGTGGGCGACCTGGACTTGTCTTAATCAAATCAAATGGTTCTTTCTATATTTATTGAAAATTGGAAGCTAAAAGGAGACTGGGTTGCATTTGGGTCAAATTACAGCAAAATTGCAAAAATCAACCTGGTTTATTTATTAGTATCGATATGGCTTGCTACATGTGAAAAAGTTTTTTCATACAACAGATTTTCTCTCTCTCTCTCTTTCTATTTCTGCATTATTCTGCCATCAAACTGGGAGAGAAGATGTGGTTATTAAGACCCTTGGAACAAATAATTACACATGACTTTATTACTTGTTCCACCTACTGTATTTACTCCTACTCTTTTGTCTCTAACTGATATCGATGCTCCTACCGTTTTCCAATCAAATTGATAAAAACATTTTAACATCTAGTGTGGACAACAGCATATATTTTTAAAAACTTGTGGTTTCATATATCAAGAGGCAGCCACATAATTTTATCTATGCTTGAGAGTAGTCTGTACTTACCTCAATTTCAGAGTGGAATTCAGCAATACTGGCTTCTAGAGACCTAATGGTAGCCTGAGTGTTGGCCTCTGTATAGGGTAAAACAATAGCATATAAGTAGGCTTATGGTTTGGCATTTAGTAGTGTTTATACTATGGCTATTTGGGAGTGGAATTCAGCAATACTGGCACCGGGGGCTTACCTGTCTAGTCCAAAGAAATTAAAAAGGCCATATTCCCTGGAAAAAATCGAGTACAATTCTAGTACACATTCCTGAGGTGCAAATTTGGAACACAAATTCGAGCACAATTCGAGTACAAATTTGTGTACTCGAATTGTACTTAAATTGTACTCGAATTGTACTTAAATTGTACTGGAATCTGTGTTCCAAATTTGCACCTCAGGAATGTGTACTAGAATTGTACTCGATTTTTTCCAGGGTTGTTATCACTAATGGGACAGAGCTATTGCACCACCTCCAAATTTGTTTGGAAAATATCCCGATAGGCAGATCGTGTAAATCTTCACTTAATGCATAGACAGTGGGGCATTTTGTTTGATGCCAAACAATGGCTACATTTCCAACAGCATCTATAGCGACTGTCCCTGAGCAAGGCACACCAATTTTCAAATTAATTTGTTTCTAAGGGTCTTGAAGCATAGTATGTGCAGCCGTAAAATGACAGTCAAAAACTTTCAGTTTATGAGAAAATTGCCAGGTATTATGAGAAATGGCCAAAATGTTGAGAAACAGTCCTCTTATCTCTCTTCTCTCCCCCCCCCCTTTTTTTTGCAGACTTTTGATGAGAAAACATTTTATGGGTAATATGTCTGCATTAGGAATGCTCTGTTTTTGTAACTATTATTGTTTTAAATTACTTTCGCACATGAGACTTCAAAGCCTATCATAACACAACTGTGTAACTTATGCAAAAACTCCGCAATTTTCTGAGGTCACAGTACTGTGAATCATTGATTGGCAACAATGGATTTGGTACTTTAAATGTCCTGTGCTTGTCACAACTTGGTACATGGTGGCGGAGTTAATACTGTCATTTTCATGTCCAAAATATATTTGCAACAAATATAACTCTTTTCTCATACACATGGATGGAACACATCATTTACTCATCATCGGACCAAGTGTACTTTAGGTCCCATCCAGAATTTTAGGGTTAGGGTTTAGGGTTAGTGTTAATTTAGGGTTAGGGTGTGGGGTTAATGTTTAGGGTTAACCCTAACCCCCTAAAACTAACCCTAACCCTACACCCTAACCCTCACTCTAACCCTACACCCTAAACTAAACCTAACACTAACCCTAAACCCTAACCCTAAAATTATGGATGGGACCTAAAGTACACATGGTCCCAACCTTTTCCACATCAAAATTTTAAAAAGAAAATCTCTAGTTTCTCTATTGTTACCAGTGTTTCCGCTAAGGCAGTATATCGCAAAATTAACACAAAAGCTCAGAAATTGGCATATGGCGCAAAGGGTTTCCAAAACAGAAAAAGACAAAAATAGGGTTTTGGTTATATACAACTTTCATTTATTCCAGTCTTATTCAGTTTGAACTAAACATTCTAAGCTCATTTTTTGAGATCGTCTGTCCATGACTGGCAAATGCGAGATAAATGTCCTTTTTATTAATTTTTTTGGCCCATTTGACACAAAGTCAACATCCTTAGCCGGATCACTGATTGTTACTCATCATTTTTTTTTGTTCTCTTGTTGAAAGATAAATCCCAAAATTCAATGGGGAATCAGATACAAAACAATAGAACTTACACCATCTTAAAACACATTTCACTTCAAATAACAAAGAAATCAAATAACTTGTCTTGCGAGTGAAGTGGGTAGTCATGACTGAAGAGGTTTCCTTTGTTACAAGCGGAATATGTTGTAAGGGTTAGGCTATAATTCTAGGGCTCCACACAAAGTTTTTGCTGCTAAACATTTGGGTTATGTCGTCACCAACTAAATGTGATCGAATTAAAAGTATAAACTGACATTCATACACTCTGCGTGTGCTTCGCGTGTCACCTAGCCAATCAGAACGCAAGAATATAAAGTATGCGGAGTTCATTGGATTTTCACAATGCACTGCGCCTGTTGCGTTCCGGTTTGCATGGTGGGCTTTCAGTGCGTATGAATGTTTCATTGTTTTTGTCGGGTGATTATTTATTTAGTTTAAAGAAGTTTTGGATTTTGATGGTCATATTAAACGTCTTATTTTTTTAACAAAAGATACAATATTATTTTTCTGTCGTGTATGAATTAGATTAATAAATTTGCATTCCATAAGGCCAAAAAAAATAGTTTTGTTGCCCTCACAGGCCCAAAGTGGTGGGGATGGCCAGATTTTTTTTTTTTTTTTAAATAACCATTACAGATGCCATGTGTAACAGAAACAGGGTCATAAAAAAAGTTTTTCTTCTCTTAAACTTCGCCACTATACACATTTTGGAACATTTTCGCGGCTGGAAATCAGGCAAAACTCAAGAAATATTAAAAATCAAGAATTTTGGTGGGGAAAAAAAACGGGTCGGGATTTTCCACAATTTCGACCAGGCCTGCGGAGGGCAACACAACAATTTTGTTTTTGCCTAATGCTCGTAAAATGAGATAAAATCAATGCACTTGCGGTAAATTTTGATTGTTGTCCAATGCACTCGGCCCCTACGGGCCTCGTGAATCGGACGCATCAAAATTGACCGCGCGTGCATTGATTTTGTCTCATTTCACTCGCGTATGAAATGCTCATTTATTAATCTATAAACAAACACTTGCTGCTAGTTCAATGACTTTTGCCTTCATTAAATTCGACACATGTGCAATTTAGTGATAAGTTTAATTTGTGTTTATCTCTGGTGTTGAAGTTATCTTATTTGGAGTCACTCATCACTTCACGACCAAATGTTTGGTAAAGCAACATTCATATTCAAGTAGATCCTAACCCTAAGTTGGTGTAAGTTTTATTGTTTGGTGCAGTATATAGAATTTAATTCCCCATAGAATGTGGGAATTTATCTTACAGTGGATTTTCCATCTTACAGGATTTTTGTTACAGTAATGACATCCTTACCATCTTTGGACCCTGCTTCATCCTCCTTGACCATTGCTTTAGGTGGTGCTGGCCTGGGTGGACCTGCTTTTTTAACTAAAAAGAAAATAGAGTAAAAACGTGTCAATTGACAAGTGATTTCAGATTTTGGTATTGCTTCATGATAATAATAATAATAATAATATTTATTCAAATCACTTGCAATTTACAAATATATGTATATATAAATACATTTTTATAAACAAAACAAGTACATTTAAGATACACAAATAATATGCAAGTAATTTAGGAGAAATAAATGGGCTTAAAGAAAACCCAAAACACAAAGTGCTCACTTATCCTGTACATTAATTTAAGGAACATATAATAAAATAACTGCAAATAAATAATATATGCAAAATTGAACAAAATTAAATTACAGTTAAACCTCCTAAAAGGAACATTAATCAAATCAACTGTACAAATCTATGAAAAATGACCTGCAATGAAGAAAGATCAAGGCATTCTTTAACATCAGAAGGAATTTCGTTCCATAGACGTGGAAGAGACACAAAAAGGGAATTTAAAAAAAAGAAGAACTCCTGGCTGTTACATGCAACAATCTAGAATCATTAAGGCTACTTGTATGTACCATTGTGTCAAAAGAATGAGGTAACAAGCCATTCATTAGTTTGAACCCAAATACAAGTCTGTGGAATTTGCAGGAATCCTCAAGTTTTAATAGACCTAATTTGGTGAGCCTTTCTTCATATCCAGGCCTGCATTCCCATTCAACATCAAATGAATTTCTATAAAATAAAACACAGGTAATTTTCCTTTGATGTGCAGGTGACCCTGCCCTTATCATCATTCACAGTTATAATTTTCCATTTGGATCATATATATACATCCAATTGATCAAACCGCTTATGATTCGGTGCAGGTAAATGGTCATAACCAATTCACTTCATTTAGTGAGTGTTTCCGATTTTAGAGCACATCCCATTGGTACTGATATTGTAATATTTACCCTTTTTGCAGCTTCTCATAACCTGAATAGAATTATCATCAAGTGACAGTTTTAGATGCAGGAAGAGGACCGGAGTGCCCGGAGAAGAACCTGCGTAAGCGAGCATAGACTGAAAACCAAATGCACGTACAGCGCGGAACCGGGAATCGAACTCGGGACTCATTTGTGCAAAGCGAGGGAAGTACCACTGTGTTAACCTGCTCCCCCACAGATGTCACACTGCAGAAGAAATTTGCATAAATGCCATGCTGCAACTATTCAGTACAAGCTCAGCAGTAAACAGGATAATTCATTTAGTGACTTGTTGCAAAATGTCAGTATCATGGTTACGTAATAACAAAATCAGGCATCAAGTTGGTGAGAAAGCCACTGTACAGACAATTCAAACCAGCTATATACTTTGATCAACACCAAATAGGTCGGCCTCTTCACACCGTGAAGTGATACAGATCAGCGTGTGTGTAGATGAACACAGTACAACTGCAGGAGATGCAGCGCGCATTGTACATGTGAGTCGCACATCAGTAGCTATGGCGCACGTGTATATGGGATTATGTTTACTTCGGATGAAAAAGAGCCTGATAGTTCCTTCCTAATTAGTGTTGATCAAAGTATATTTAGATTTTAAAACTAATTCATAAATTAACAAAACTGTATGTGCTTGACATATAATGCATTATATACCTCATGACATTTATAGGTTAATAAATGCGCATTTCCTACGCGAGTGAAATGAGACGAAATCAATGTACGCGCGGTCAATTTTGATGCGTCCAATTCACAAGGCCATTGGACAGCAATCAAAATTTACCGCAAGTGCATTGATTTTGTTTCATTATACGAGCATAATGAAATGCAAATTTATTAATCTAATTCATACACAACAGAAAAATGATATTGTATCTTTTGTGAAAGTAAATAAGGTCTTTAATATGACAATCAAAATCCTAAACTTCTCCGACAAAAACAATGAAAGATTCATACGCACTAAAAGCCCGCAACGCAAACGGGAAAGCAACAATTAACTGCAGTGCATTGTGAAAATCCACACCATTCTGCGTACTTTATATTCTTGCGTTCTAATTGGATGTGACACATGAAGTGTATGAATTATTATTCCTGTCATCCAATTGGTAAAAAATTGGGGGAGCTGGATTTATCTTTGCCCTATACTAACCACTTCACACTTTGGTGCCATGTATGTGTATATATAAATAGCAAAAATAAGCATGGAAACAATATACTTTTTCACTATCAGGCTGCTGAAAGTATACAATACAAAAATGAAAGAAGGGAACATGAAATCTTGTTGCTCCATTAGTCTCATGTGGTTATTTCATGTTAATTTCAAAACCAAAGGGAAAAAAGATCCAACCTACTTAATATCCTAATTATTTTGTAATGTTACGCTAAACAAACAATTTATTTAGGCCTTACACATATATTTAAAATATTCATTACATACAGTCTTTGCACAAGAACTGACATCATACCTTTTTCTTTACTTGGTGGTTTTGGCCTAGCTGGTTTCGGTGCTTTGGTTGTCTTCGTCTCTGCTTGGCTGGGTGAGGGCGCCTCAGGTACGCCTCCAATGCCTAGAAGATCTCCAATAGCAGCCGGAGATGTATTGTCTACTAAGGATGCCTTGTCACTACCTATATGTAGATTTAAAAGGTTGAAGTAGATTAAAAATCACAAGTTCAATCATTAGTCATCATGAAAAACAACATATATCGTATCATGGGCATAACAATGAGCAAAAATAGCATTTTAAGGCTGGGGTAGACCTTCAAATGGCATAAATGTTTTTTGTATTCTAACTTTCAAACTAATTGCATAAACTATATAAAAGTATACATTTTTAGAAGCGGATTTTTACCCTGAACATAATGATGATATCAGTTTTTGACCAAAAATGTCAATTTTGGCAAAAAATGCCAAAAAAAGCGTATTTTTCGTCCCAAAATATCTGGAAAGCCTAACTAAAATTTGCATTCATGAAATTTTGAACTTTTTAGCTTTTTGGAATTTAGAAACAAATGTCTAGGAATGGTTTTCTCAAATTTTTGATTTTTATCTTAGTTTTTGAAAAAATGCCAAAAATAGGCCAAAAATTGCCATTTTGGTGGCAGCAGTGGGATTCTTTGCATTTTTTGACCTATTTTTGGCATTTTTTCAAAAACTAAGATAAAAATCAAAAATTTGAGAAAACCGTTCCTAGACATTTGTTTCTAGATTCTAAAAAGCTAAAAAGTTCAAAATTTCATGAATGCAAATTTTAGTTAGGCTTTCCAGAAATTTTGGGGCAAAAAATACGTTTTTTGGCATTTTTTGCCAAAATTGACATTTTTGGTCAAAAACTGATATCATCATCATGTTTAGGGTAAAAATCTGCTTCTAAAAATGTATACTTTTATATAGTTTATGCAATTAGTTTGAAAGTTAGAGCACAAAAACGGTTTATGCCATTTGAAGGTCTACCCCAGCCTTAACTCTTTCACTCCGGCAATGGGTGCACGGTTGGCCGGAATTTCTAATTCGACACATTTTTTCAAATTGCTCTAAAAATAAAACTACTAGCTCAAATTAGTTGAAAATTCGCCAGCAAGCAGTTGAAACAAAGGGCTATCTAGCATTATCATTTTTATTAGCAACGAGAGTAACCCTGGCGCACTACAATTATCATAATGCTATCATAAAGTGAGGTGTCTGTGAACCGCTCTGAGTGGCTTGCCGTCGAAATAGGACAGATTGTTAAAATTTTATTCCAGAGTGAAAGAGTTAATAACTGTGCAAATCTATGCTGGTCTCCCCATCTAGTTGACTTTGCACTCCTCCAAACTGACATCAATCCTGGAGCTTGATTGGTCTAAAAGCATAACTATTGATTTGCTGAGCATAAAACACAAAGGCCCGTATTCCAGAAAGATGTTTAGCTAAACCATTGTTTAAGGCTGGGGTAGACCTTCAACTAGCATAAAGGGTTTTTGTACTCTAACTCTCAAACTTATTGCATGGAATATATAAAAGTATACATTTTAAGAAGTGGATTTTTACCCTGAACATAATGGTGATATCGGTTTTGACCAAAAATGTCGATTTTGGCAAAAAATGCCAAAAATCGTCATTTTTGGCCCAAAAATTTCTGGAAAGCCTAACTGAAATTTGCATTCGTGAAATTTTGAACTTTTTCGCTTTTTGGAATTTAGAAACAAATGTCTAGGAACAGTTTTCTCAAATTTCTGATTTTCATCTTATTTTTTGAGAAAATGGCAAAAATAGGCCAAAAATTGTCATTTTGGTGGCAGCGGTGGGATTTGTTTACATTTTTTGACCTATTTTTAGCATTTTTTCAAAAAATAAGATGAAAATCAAAAATTTGAGAAAACCGTTCCTAGACATTTGTTTCTAGATTCTAAAAAGCAAAAAAGTTCAACATTTCACAAATGCAAATTTTAGTTAGGCTTTCCAGAAATTTTGGGGTAAAAAATATGGTTTTTGGCATTTTTTACCAAAATTGGAATTTTTGGTCACAAACTGATATCATCATCATGTTCAGTGTAAAAATCCGCTTCTAAAAATGTATACTTTTATAAAGATTATACAATTAGTTTTAGAGTTAGAGTACAAAAACCATTTATGCCATTTAAAGGTCTACACCAGCCTTAACTGAGCATCAACTGTCCAGGAATGATACGCATCATTGCAGGTTTCAAGCAGAACAATTCAATGAGTCGTGCTGTTGACGAGAAATAAAACCTTGATTTAGCTAAACACCTTTCTGGAATACGGGCCATAATGTCTACTTTCTTTAAACGGTAGTTAACATGGTCGTCTTAAAAAGTTGCACATGAAAAAATTGCCATTTTGTTATAATCTCGTTTCCTAGCCTTTTCTCAATAACTATGCAATAAGATAAGTAAAGTGCAAGGTTTGAGGTTTGCGCTTGAGATCAGCAATAACCATTGTGAAGCACCGACATTGAGGCTATACCCACACATGCGCAAACCTATAGGTTATTGAAACCTTGTTTAAAGCGCATATGTGACTATCCAGCACATAATTCCAGCAAAATGTGGCTCATGATGTATTGTTTTGCTTATCATCTACTCTCATAACGAATGGATGCACATCATTTTGAGTGATGGGCGCATTCTATTTCTTAGTCACGAATTTGAGTGATTTTAAAATTGGGAATGAAGTCAATTATTTGCCAAAAATAATAGACATCAGAATTTGAAAAGCCTACGTTTCTATTCCTGTTTAAAATATTCCACTTTAAGTACAGCAGTATAACACACATGGCAGTTCGTAAAGGATTTCAGCAGAAAAATGGATTATCCAAAAATTGGTCACCTTACTAGTGAGTATTTTTGATCCATGTGGGATCATTTCTTCTTCACTTTTTCAAGCGAGATAAAAAGGTGTTTTGGTGCTTTTTGTAGACATGTTGGTGGACCTTTTTTACATTGTCAAATTTGGGGCTTTTCTTTTCTTTCTTCTTATTTGTTGAGGTGGACTGTCCCCTCCACATGAAATTGAAAATTTATGGGGGACGAGATGTGTCCTGCCTGTGACCCCTCCCTTGCCCTGCTTCCGCCGCTTATGTTAAAAATACAATTTTTTAAAGATTAAGTTTTCTGAAAAAGTGGCACAAAAGGGGTTTTCAAAATTTGTGTTTAATGAAGCATATCTCTAGTTTGCAACGTCAAAAAGTAATGAAACAAATAACATTTAAAAGCTTGGAGTTTTTCCTTTACAGTGATGTACCATTATATTACCCTAGTCTTTTAGTTTTGCCACAGAGGGCGCTTTTTAACTTGCACAATTTTTATTGAGACACACTGTACTTTAAAGCCAGGGGGATAATTAAGGACATTTTCATGATTTTTATCTTCTGAACTGTTGAAGGAATTGCACTTACTGGTCCACTAAGATATTTTTTCACTTTTCAACAAATGTTCAATATTTAATCAACATTGATTTAGCCAGGATATAAAACACACAAAAATCAAAAGAACTAAAACAGCAAACCCATGCACAATGGACACTTAGAATCAGCAACACCATGACAGCTGGCCATGACAGTACTCTGGGAGAACAGCAATAATACTATGTAAAAGGAAAACAAAATACAATTTACTGCAAAGATAGGAAGAAATCATAAAAGGAATGGATAAGGAATTAGGTATTCAAACACGCTACAGAGTTGTTCATCGCCAATCAACAACGATGCATCCATGCTTCCACGTATTTTTATCGCGCGAGGGTGGCTTTAGCCACCCGAGCGTGATAAAAATAAGCCGACGCATCGGATGCTGAGTTGTTGATTGGCGATGAACAACTCTGTAGCGTGTTTGAATACCTTTCAACAACGAAAATCTTCATGAAAATGTTTGAATTAAATTCTAAGGCCTGTATTCCAGAAAGGTGTTTAGCTAAACAATTGTTTAACTCAACATCAACTGTCCAGGAATGATACACACCATTGCTGCTTTCAAGTGGAACAGTTCAATGAGCCGTGCTGTTGAGGAGAATTATGACCGTGGTTTAGCTAAACTCCTTTCTGGAATACGGGCCTAAATGTTTTAAATTAAACAGATACTGAGGCCCTACTCATATCCATAAAAATATTTAGTGCAGAATCTGAAGCAAATGCTAGTTTTTAAATGTTTGGTGCTTTGACGTTTTTTAAAAGTTCCCAAACGCCAGTCCTTGCACGTACATAAGTTCCCAACGCGCGATGAACAGTGCGCCGGACTTACGTGTGTTGGGTAAACCCACTTCCATGTACGCTACGCGCTTATTTGAATATCAACTGTGGATTCATAAGGAATCAACAACGGCGCGCTCCCATATAAGAAGATACGGTGAGTTGTTGAAATATGCAATGAACAAGCCAAGTACGAAACCAAACTCAAACACAAAATGACAAAAGGAACACATTGTACAAGTCAATGGTATTAAATATATTTTCAGTAAGGGATTAAATAGCAAATTTGGCAAAATTAGCAAACTTAAATCCCTTGTGAAAATAAGTCACATCAGTAACCCCCCCCCCCCTTTAAATCCAAAATAGATATCAAAAACAGATAACCAACAAGTTCATGTTGGATATCTGTTTGAAAGTTTGAATTTCAAAGGTGTGTGCTCTTCATGTCTATACAACAAATCAAACCATGCAAAAACATCAATACAAAAAAATCTGCAATGTTCAACAACTATACACAAAAATAAATGAACAAAATCTGGCACATTAAAAAATTAAATCACATCAATACCACACTCAATTCACAAGAATCTGAAAAATTTCACAAAAATCTTGAATTTTCCATAAGAAACTGAAATATTCCAAAACAAAACCATACAACAACATCAGAACCAAACTAAACACTCTGGAATATTCCATAACAAATTTGAAATAGTACTCAACAAAACCATGCAATATAAACACATAAATTTGGAATCCACAAGGAACAGGAATATTCCAGATATTTGAAAAATTTCATATAAATTTGGAATTTTCCATAATAAACTGGAATATTCCATAACAAAACCATGCAACAAACCTGAAATTCCACAACAAAACCACATGCATGCAACATCAAAGCAAACACAACAATCTGGAATTTTCCACAACAATCTGGAATTTTCCACAACAACCTGGAATTTTCCACAAGTCCCTACCTTGAAGAGTACTGTCAAATTCAGAATCCAACAAAGAATTGTGTCCATCATTTGAAGCTGGTGCACCAAAGACTTCATCGCCAACACTTGTGTCCCAAGCACTTGTATCAAACATATCCTGAACACTAGCCTGAAAATGGGCAAGATCCTTACGAAACTGATCAGAATCAGGTGCTATCTTTTTAATTTCATCATCAGATAACACACCGTCAGGAGTTGCACAAAAGAATGGCGAGTCGCCCTCATTTGATGATAAAGATCCAGCACGTGGTCTGGGTCGGATTGTTTTAGGATCAAACTTGGATTGAGCCTTTTGAGAGTCTAAATCAGAATCTCGTCTTCTCGGGGACGGAGGTGGTGGAAGTTTAACGGCTGGTGGAATTTTGAACGAGGATGTTGGAGGGTTAATATTGAATGTTATATTTTGCATAGGCATGTCATCTGACCATTCAGAAGCAACACTGTCGTCTCGTAGAAAGCGGGCGGGTATAGGTGGCACTGTTGAAGTGTTTTGCGCTATAGGAGCGGCACTAGGGGCAGTCTGTGGCGCTGGCGCAGATTGTGCTACAGGCGCAGCTTGCGCTACCGGTGCATTTTGTGCTGGTTTTGACTGAAACTGAAAGAAACTCAAAACACCATCAGCTGATGAGGGTGCCGAATCGGGAGTTGATTCCAAGCTAAATGGATTTGCTGGTGACGGGGCTGGAGCTAATGGTTGAGCCCTGAAAGCTTCATCGCTGCTTTCTGATGCGCCGCGTACAGGCGCCGATTCCACTGCAGCTGCAAATGGATTCGGTGATGGTTGACGTGGCGGAATCGGGGGTTTAAATTCATCATTACCTTCAACTGGTTCTACTGGTGGCGCTTTCTCAGGTACTAATGGTTCAACTGCAGAAAAAGGATTCACTTTAGTTGTTGATTGCACTTTAGGGGAAGCTGTCACTTCGCCACCACTGAGGGCGTTGTCCAGGTCTGCCGATACCTGATCCATTGTCAACATCATAGCCTCCATTTCTGCTTTATCACTATCATCTGCGACAGTTTTATCTGGAACAGAAGCACCATTTACTGACGTAGCAACCTGGCTGTTGGGTGACGACGATTTGGTCGGAGAATTCGTAGGAGTGGAGGAGCCCTGCGATCTTGTCGGGCTGGCTACACTTCTGACCTTGGTAGTACCTGATGGTACGAAAGGTTGAGCCGTTGCAAGAATATCATATTTGGAAGTGCTATCCACTGAATTTGTCTTATCAAGTGATTTTTCTCTCGTTTCCATTGATGGAATCGATACTGGTGGAACAGATCCCGGGGGTGGACTCAAAACAGGGGCAAGGATCTCATCAATAGGGGCTTCATCGATTGGCGTTGCATCCAAAATGGATCGGTTAAATTGATCACTTAATGACGGGGCATTATCTGCCAATGTTGATAAGTCTCTAAAAGAACCAAGTAAATTAGGTCCATCAGCAACACCCAATGAACCTAACGCCCCCGGAGGTGGATTGTCCGAATTTGGTAATGATATGGGGCGAAAAGCTCCCCCACCAGGTTTGAAAGCACTTGGTATTGTAGGATCCTTAGGTACACTAGTTGAATTCTGTGGTTGAAGTATAACTTCATCTTTTCCAAGTGGATCCAACATAAGTAAGTCATCTAAACCAGATCCATTTGTCTTTGTCGAGTTGGGCATACTATTTTTACTTAGATCAAATATATCGAGTGGATTTGGTGCACTCGGTGCTTTTCCTTTTCCAGCCTGTGGTGGCGCTGGAGCTTTACGTTTAACAGACGGCGAGAGTGGTTTCTCCATAACTTTCACATAATTCGCTGGGACAAACCCCACTTTCCCTGCAGTGTTTTTGGCTTCTATCCAATCCGCGTCAACCTTTTCAATGACGGTGATTACATCATTTTGTTTGACTGCCAAGTCCTGAGCAGATTCAGCCTTAAAATCATATAGCACCTTTGCTTTCTTGTTTTTCCATTGACTTGCATTCGGTTTTAATGTGTTATTATTGCTTCCTGATGTGTCTAAGCTATTTGGTTTAATCGCGGTGTTTGTGATTTTTGGCGGGACATAACCGGGAGGTATATCAACCATTATCTGTACATAGTTACTTGGAAATATCCCAATTTTCCCATCAATTTCACCTTCTAACCAATTATCATCAATTCGTTTTCGCAATTTAATTTTTTCACTGTCCATAAAACTTAGTTCTCCAGGATGGTCTGCACTAAATGGAAAAGTAGACTTTGCCCAAGGTTCAACCTCGGTGGCGCTATTACTCCCATGGGAATCGTTCACAAGATTACTTAAATCCAGCGCATTTTGATTAGCGCCCTCAATGTTTCCTTGTATTATTGACACACACATGGAAGGGAATTGTCCACTGCGACCATCTGATGTTGTCCCACGATACCAATCGCCGTCGACTTTCTCTGTGATTGTAATGATGTCACAAATGTTAAATGTGAGTTCATCTTCGAGCTGACCGGTATTTGCCTGGATAGCTTTAGCCTGCAGTAGATTACCTGTAATTGGAAAACAAAAGAATGGTTAACATAAAAGATGATATCAGGACCTTTGACTTTTTTGAAGGATTTGATCCAACTTTTCATAGTATTTGGTACTTGACAGTTAAAAAATAATTGTTGTGTTGCCCTCAAGCGGGATTTCAGAAAAATTGAGTCGGTCGGTCGGGAAATAATTTTTTTTTTTTTAATTATTTTTTTTTAAAGCACCTAAAGTACCAAATTTGGGTGCATTTTCCACTATTTTCAAAATATTTTCACAAAAAGCACCCAATCTGAGCAAAATTGGGTGCTTTCCCGACCCTAATATTTTTTTTTAAATTTTTGAACAGGGTCGGTTGCTGAGGGCAACATAACAATTTATTTTTTTTGGCCTTACTACTGAACATGGAAAACGTACATCACCTGCAGATAAAATTCTGAAATTGTGTCCAATGCACTTTTAATATGACATGTTGCAACTATTGCAGATATATAATCTTGCATTCATATGACATCATGATGTTTGCCAAAAGAAAGTATCAGGACCTTCCCATCATACCTTGCTTCCAATGGGATTTTTGATCAAATTGTCATGAATAGTGTTAGTGATGAAACAGCAGAATTAGCAGACTTCCTCCTAATTTTGCATTTTCATGCTTTATCACTAACACCATGCATTCATGACAAACTGTGATGAAATATCAAGTATCATGCCACTAAATTTTGTTTGAGAAAAACTGTTTAAACTCAATTTAACACCCAAGGGATTTAACATGCTTACCAGAAGTATTTTTAACCAAGGATTTCAAAATATTCTTGTGATAACATGGGGCACTAACAACTAATTCTTGAAAATCTTAAATATGATTTAAGTCTTAACTCTCCAAAGTCTACAGCCCAGTATATAGTCATATTTTGAAGTTGGTTACATTAAATCTGTGTAAAGCAACCACTTGGCTATAAACATAACAAACTTCAGTCTTTGAACCTAAATTAAATTGTCAAAACACAATCTAATCATTTTTACAGGCACTTCATTTTCTATTATACATAACAGAACAAGATCCCTATAGGACCAAGCCAACAAAACATCTGCTACTATCAACAGAAATTAGACATGCGTTATCATGACAAACATGCCACTCATTGGAGATATGTATCTCCTGGTTGTCATGGCAACCAATCTTTATACAAAACATCAGTCAATCATGAAAGAGAGAAAGCAAGTTCACTGACACTGTAAGTTTTTTGTTCTCCGGAATTGCTTACGGGGCTGATAGTTATATTTTATCTAAATTGCGCTGTAGGGTCACAACGGCCTAGATCAGATGGATCATTTTCCCCCTTACTTCGCCAACTGACATCAAAATAGCATTGAGAGATGAACTTGGTAAATTACTAATAATTCTGATTTAATGGTATTAAAACAATAAAATTGAACACCAGATTTGGTCTTTACCTTGTACATGGCCATCGTCATTGTGAGCTGGTGACACGTAATTTGATGGGAATATACCTTCCTTGCCTTTCAGTCGGCCCCTTAGCCAATTTGCATCTACTTTTTCAATTAGTTCTAGTACGTCACCTGTGGAAGATTTAAACAAATTTATGAATTAGGAAAAGGTTGATATGTCTGAAATAATAGAATTGTTCTCAATACAGATCCATAAGTTTTGATGATACTTACATAGAAAATGTTTTGAATGATCATGATAAATCTATTCAGTGTAACTGACCCAGAGTAGGGTATCAACAAGACTTTCACTTTCATTCTTTGTTGACTATCCTGTTCATATATCGAATATGTTGACAAAATTGGAGAACAATAAAAATATACTAAACAAAAGTTCTAAACATTTAAATCAGATTTGTACCCTTGTCTTACAAATGCACATAACAGACCATACCTTGTCTACAGATCTAGTTCCTAGGTACTAGCTACGTGGCTCTGTAAGAGCCGTGTAACGCTTGAGAGTTGCCGGTCATGTAAGAACTCTGTGTTACTCTATTTCC
>JXSR01S074094.1:15148-27593 GCA_000969725.1 Ophiothrix spiculata | reverse complement strand
AAACCTGAGTATGTGAAAGGAAACTAACCAAGATTAGAATGGAATCGAGAAACCAAAGTCATGTACAATCGCTGGCTATAAAAAAAAACAGTGGCGGATCAACAGGGTGCTGAGGCGGTACCAGTCCCCTGTATATTTGGAATATTTTGGGGTTACAAACACCCTCTCAGCTCCCCTAACCCCTATCCCCCTTAAACCAACCATTTTTTCAAATCCTGGACCAGCCACTGCTAACTGGTTGGCAGACATCAACAATATAGGTATAGTATGTGTGTCCTCATATACTACAAATTGGTCTAAGAAAATCCAAACTAAAAATTACTGAACTCATTGAAAAAAAACCCAGCTTTATATGCAAGGACCCCTACATCTCACGTAATAATTTTTTTTTTTTTTTTTTTTCAATCCATTTTTCTATTCATGATTAGGCCAAACAAACCAATCTTTATTCCCTGTTAACATGCTGATAAAATGATGTGCACTAATTGGTATTTGGGGAACGCAATTTTCAGGGAAAAATGTGTGCTTCAATAGAAAAAATCAATATAATTTTTGCTAACATACATTATCTTGGTTTGACTTTTAACAGGTTACAAGAAAAATGTATTTTAAATCAGCCTTAATCTTGAATTTGCTGTGTAAGAAATATGAGAAGGAGAATATGATATTTTAAGTGCTTTGCTGGAAATATAATCACCCTTTTAGAGAAATTGGTTTGAATTTGACCCAACATGCACTATGTTGACAAAAATGGTTAGGGTAAAAGTCTTTTTTTTTGAACGATAATTCAGCATGCTCACATGATTTTATAGCTTTATTATTTAGATATTTCAAGTTACCAAAGACGTCAACGACACTGCCAAGTGAACGTAAATGTAAAATCACAGTATTATGAATAAATTCTCAAATCATAACAAGCATTTGATTATACAAAAACATGTAAATGTATTCAATACTCCTGGCAAATTGTGTCAATATTTTGCCATCATTATATCTCCATCAGTCATTTCTGGGGTTTATGTGTGTAGGCGGCAGGTCGATGATGAGTTGTAGCTTTAAGCATTGGAAATTCTAGAAATTTGATGCACTCCCTAATAGAAGTAAAATTTTCCAAATTTTTATCATTTTCGAGGATAAAGAAACAAATTTCCCACATTAATATTCCCCAAAATTTAAACACTATCTGGTCAAATCATTTATGTTCGCAAGGTTACGGAGGTAAGATGTAGAGTTTCTTCTCGATCTAACCCAAAAGTTATCTTTAGGTCTGACACGAAAAAAATTCAGATTATTTAACAAGCATGTCTTCTATGTCTTCTTTTTAGGAAAAAAATTATTACTTGAAAAGAAGTGAAATCTTAAATTTCTTATAACTGACAATGATATCAGATGTCTTTCATGGGAGTTTTGTGGTTACTTGGGGGTCCTAAAGTATCAGCAATTTAAAGGAGCCTGGTCCGATTGCCTCAACATTTTTTCAAACTTTTTGAGATTTTGGTATCAAAATGTTGCTCATATTTTTCTCACAAGCCATGTCAAATTTCATGGCTGAGTTATGTTTGGTTTTGGAGATATAAATGAAAATGTGTCTTATTATGGTAACCATAATTAATTTTACATAGTAACGTATAGGCAGCTCTGAAATACAAATTTGCCCATATAATCAAAACGGTTTGACCGATTATGCTGAAATTTGAAATTTAGACCACTTGAGTGGTCATCTTTCATATGACATTGAACATTAAAATTTGAAAAATCAGACCAAGCTTCTTTAAGTGTCACCTGTCTTGTTGTCAGAATTTTGCACTGGATTGATTTAGGAACTTTAATAATACACCACAAATTTTTTTAGCACATATTGAGATTAAATTTCAATTTCCAATTCATATAAACCAATTGCAGTTGATATCTTAGCCAAACAATTGTATTTTGATATTAGAGTAGAAATATATTGCCAATTGGCATAGTTAGGTTTACTGCTTGGTCTTGATTTGGTACAGTAAACAGTCTTGTCTTGAAAGGGTTGGTATGGACCGCTCATTGATCTCTCTTTTTCCCCCTTTTTATTTAACCTGTGCTCTCACTAAAAATTTGTCCAATCATTAGTCACCCAAAGCCCTAGTAATGCATGGATTATACTTTTGAAAATTGAGCAACATCAAATGTAAAGGTGTAAAAATTCACAAAGTAAAAATGATCAAGCTCCTAAAATGTTACAAAAAGTGGGCTTCTATTTCAAAAAAATCCCAAAGATGGTTGCCATTTTTTAAGGTAAAAAATGCCACTAACGATAGGTATGGTTACGGAGACCCGAGCTGCATACCCCGTCCAACCATTCTCTCTTCCCCCCCCCTCCCCCCTCCCCCGATACAATCAGGATATACACATTTCTAAGTGCATAGCCTTTCAACTCAATCTGATACCTTATCTAAACATCTGTATTTGGATATGATATATGAGATTGACTATGAATATAAATTGCCAATTCCAATCAGACCTGCTTGTTTGAATTTAATTTGTTAAGAATAAATAAAGATACTGCAGACATAATAGTTGCAATCTTTTTCTGATTTTTTTACAAGCATTGGTCAGTAACTGCATATTCGTAGAAAAAAGTCCAATGTTGAGTTGAATTTTAACCAATTAAAGCTCGAGATATATATGTATGTATGCAACACATTTCCTACATGCTAAATGCTTCAAAATGATATGAACTAAATTTAGTAGGTGAAAATATGACTTTCCATTTTGTTGTTGTTGTTGTTTTGTTTGTTTGTTTTTTGAAAACCCAGGCAGAACAGAAATTGATGTTCTATCTTGCATATGTCTGGTAGTGTCTTACATGGTCTTTGTAAAAAACCTGATCTTTTTTAAAAAGCTATTTCACATGTACCGTGTTCAATAATGTTAGCCTTTTCTCAGTAATTGACCTTTTCAACAAGAAATTGTTGGGTCTAATAATCACTTGTCAGTTTTGATACAGCGCAAATTGCATGTTCAATTCAAATATGGTTTAATTTACTTCAAATGATGCGCATTGATCTGAATCTACACTCCTGTCCAGATATCCCTGCTATTTCATGTAAGCCTCCTGTTTATTTGCAATCAGTTTTGCCATGGTATATGCCTGATTCAACCGTATGGATGATTATCGGACAATCTCGCCAAGGATTCTTAGATTCTCACAAATTTCTGCCGTGGTTTTTTGGTTTCATTTCTATATTTTTGCTTACCTGATCATTTCATGCGATGTTGGTGTAGATACAGATATCACAAGAGACCATTTTAATCAGCATATGAAAAACAAAAGAAAGACATACGATTGGTTATTTCAAAAGATTATTTTAAAAATTTGCCACTAATTGGGCTGTCTACATAAGAGCAGATCCAGATCAATTAATCCACATCCCTATAAACCACTTTGCATCTCGACAGAATCTACACTGGTATAAGATCCAGATCTGTAAGTGGAAACTAGTTCTACTTACATCAGGATCATATATATCTGTATCAGGATATGGAACATGCAAATTGATCCAGATCTGCTATCCACGTAGATAACCCCTACAAATTTTAACTAATCAAATTGTACAAGTTTAGGCAAGATAAAAAAGGCGTGTTCTTTAAAATGTTGTAAAGTTCATTCCTTTACATTTTTACAAGCATCAAGGAAGATCTAGAAACCGATATGCCTACGGTGGTATCAATAACAGGTAAACGAAAAGGGGAAAAATGCAAATTCTTGTGCAATTGTTGTAAGTTTCATTCTGTAAAGAGGAAATCTTATTCAACTGAAATCAAATCAGACATCACTTAAAACAAAGACAGCCATAACCTTTTACAGTAACCGAACTGAAATCCAATATGCCTACAGTGTGTTCGATAACAAGCAGCTCCAAAATTAATTCTAAGAAAAAGGAGGGTAAAAAAGAATTGATGTATAAAAATATTGCAACATGCATCTATCATATCATCCCTGAACTTGAGGCAAATGTAATTCAGGAAAATCAATACCAGACAGCACTAATAAATTCATGACCTTTTTAGCATCGGAGCTGGAATATGATGTGCCTGCAGTGTTATCAATAACAAATATTGTAGAATTATACTTAGTGTAAGAAAAAAAAAAAGAAAAAAAATTCTTTGTTCCTATAATTTTAAGCATAAAGAGTAAATAAATTCATGTAAAATCGATTTTTAAAACTAGACAACAAACTCAGTAATACCTGCAGTAGAGGTTTTGATCCAAATAAAAAAAAACATTATTGTATTTACAATTTTGTACTGTTCATTCCTATCATTGTAAGAATTAAAAAAAACAGTTCAGGTAAAATCATGCCGGGCAGACAACACTTAATAAACACATGACATTTTCTTCATCTGAACTATAAATATCTGTGTAGATATAACCACTAATGTTAACATATCGAATTGTAAAAGTTTAGGCAAGAAATAAGAGGAATTGTTCTTCAAAATGATGTAAAGTTTGTTCCTTCACATACTTGAAAGCATCAAGGAAAACAAAATTTAGGTAAATTAAAAGTCAGATATATCTTTTTAAAGCAACTGAGCTGGAAACCGATATGCCTGCAGTGGTATCAATAACAGGTAAAACAAAATGGAAAATAGAATTTTAGTACAATTGTTGTAGGTTTCATTCTAGAGGAAAAATTGAATCAATATCAGACATCACTTAAACAAAGACAGCCATAACCTTTTACAGCAACCGAGCTGAAATGCAATATGCCTACAGTGTATTCGATAACAAGCAGCTCCAAGATTAATTCTAAGAAAAAGGAGAAAAAACAGAATTGTTGTATAAAAATATTGCAACATACATCTATCATACCATCCTTGAACTTCAGGCAAATGTAATTCAGGAAAATCAATACCAGACAGCACTAATAAATCCATGACCTTTTTAGCATCGGAGCTGGAATATGATGTGCCTGCAGTGTTATCAATAACAAATATGTTAGAATTATACTTGGTGTAAGAAGACGAAAAACCAAAAAAAATGGTTGAAGAAAACAAATAATTCTTTGTTATATAATTTCAAGCATAAAGGGTAAATAAATTCATGTAAAATCGATACAAGACAACATTCATGATCATTTTCTTTTTACATCAGAGCTACAAACTCAGGTATGCCTGCAGTAGAGGTTTTCATCCAAATAAAAAAAAACATTGTTGTACTCAGAATTTTGTACTGTTCATTCCTATAATTGTAAGAAAAAAACACAATTCAGGTAAAAGCAATGCCAGGCAGACAACACTTAATAAACACATTCATGACATTTGAACTATAAATATCTGTGTAGATATAACCACTAATGTTAACATATCAAATGGTAAAAGTTTAGGCAAGAAATAAGAGGAATTGTTCTTCAAAATGATGTAAAGTTTGTTCCTTCACCTACTTGAAAGCATCAAGGAAAATAAAATTTAGGTAAAATAAAAGTCAGATATATCTTTTTAAAGCAACTGAGCTGGAAACCCATGTGCCTGCGGTGGTATCAGGTAAAACAAAAGGGTAAATAGAACTTTAGTACAATTGTTGTAAGTTTCATTCTAGAGGAAAAAAATAAATCAATATCAGACATCACTTAACAAAGACAGCCATAACATTTTACAGCAACCGAGCTTAAATGCAATATGCCTACTGTGTATACGTATTCAATAGTAAGCAGCTTCAAGATTAATTCTAAGAAAAAGGAGAAAAAAGAATTGATTTATAAAAATATTGCAAAATGCATCTATCATACCATCCTTGAACTTATGGCAAATGTAATTCAGGTAAATTTTAAAATCAATACCAGACAGCACTAACACAACACATTCATGACCTGTTTAGCATCGGAGCTGGAATTTGATATGCCCGCAGTGTTATCAATAACAAATATGTTACAATTATACTTAGTGTAAGAATTAAAATCAATGCCAGGCAGTAAATAAACACTCATGCCATTTTCTTCCTCGAAACTCTAAATATCCATGTAGATAACCACTAAGAATTGTAAAAATTTCGAATTGTACAAGTTTAGGCAAGAAATAAGAATAATTGTTCTTCAAAATGTTGTTTTCCTTCATATACTTGTATTCAGGTGAAATAAAAGTCAGATATCTTTTTAAAGGGACTGGGCTTGAAACTGATACGCCTGCTGTGTTATCAATAACAGGCAAACAAAAAGAAAAACAATTCTTATACAATTATTGTTATACAAATCTTGTTCAGCATAAATCAATAGCAGATATCACTTAAAACAAAGACAGCCATAACCTTTTACAGCAACCGAGCTGATATCCAAAATGCCTACAGTGTATTCGATAACAAGCAGCTCCACGATTAATTCTAAGAAAAAGGAGGAAAAAACACAAAATTGATGTATAAAAATGTTGCAATGTGCATCTATAATATCATCCCTGAACTTAAGGCAAATATAATTCAGGTAAATCAATACCAGACAGTTCTAACAAATTCACAACCTTTTTAGCATCGGAGCTGGAATCTAATGTGCCTGCCGTGTTATCAATAACAAATATGTTAGAATTGTACTTAGTGTAAGATGAAGAAAGAAAGAACTTGTTGAAGAAAAAAAAATTTCTTCATTCCTATAATTTTAAGCATAAGGGGTAAATAAATTCACGTGAAATCAATACAAGACAACATTCATGATCATCTTCTTTTTACATCAGAGCTACAAACTCAGGTATGTCTGCAGTAGAGGTTATGATCAAAAAAAAAAAAAAAGAAACATTACTGTACTCAGAATTGTTCCTACAATTGTAAGCAAAAATCAATTCCAGACATTACTAACAAAGACATTCATGACCTTTTCTGCATCTGAACTAAAAAATAGCATGGGTGCAGTGTAATCGGTAACAGGTAGTAGACAGGAAAAAAGAAGAAATTTACACAAAAATTAAATCTGTAGTTGGCAGTAACCAAAAAACATAGAAATTTTACCGTCTAAATTTCATTCTCTGAAATCTTTTCAAAAAACGATACCTAAGATTGTCCAAGTGATTTTCTTCTCACTATTTCCAGGATAAGAAGTCGCATGTATAGAAGTATTTATATTGAAGTTGTATCTTGAATACCGTCAATAATTGCTTTGACTGGTTACTCATTTGTACATTTTGGGAATAATAAAACACAAATGAAGCTGCACACATACATACCGCGTCTTCAAATTCAAATAATCATAATCAGTTTATAATTCTTTGTATTGTGGATGAATTGTTCATGCAGAGTATTTGTAAAAGTGTTTTATAAAAAATCTATCTATAAAGCCGCGTTCAGACGGTCGGACTTAACTTGCTTATGACCGGTCATAACTTGTATCGGTATTACTGTCCTAGCATGACAAAAGGAAGTAAGTGACATTTTTTACGAAATGCTGTTTTATAATTTCCGCCAAACAAAAGTAAGAGTCAGTTAGGTCACCAGAAAATCAAAAAATTTCATGTTGGAAACTTCAGCCACGTTCAGGCGGTCGGACATAAGTTGCTTGTGACCGGTCAGAAGTTGTGTCGGTAATAGCGTCGGACATAAATTTGCAGTGAGAACAATAGTCGGATTTAACTCTATCGGGTATAGCGCGATTTATATCCGACGCATTTATACCCGATGAAGACCAGACATAAGTCCGGTCATAAGAATGCAAATGAGGATAATGAGCTTTATTCCGTTGTTGAGTACCCTGTTATATGTGCGGCAGAGCATGCCATTGTATTCAATTGGCTCATTTGCATTCTTTGGAGTAGAAAATGATAGCGCTACCAGTTGTTACCGGTAAATTCAGTCTCGAAGTGTTACGTGTAATCCGATTATCACTCTAACAACTAGTTCACGCTTTCTGATTTTGAACCATGATCGAACTGATCACCATATAAAAGTATAGCATACACCGATGTCAAGGAATGTGCGTAAACCAGTTACTGGGGAAGTTACATAACCACTACGATACTGAATAAAACAGCATTTCGTAAAACATGTCACTTACGTCCTTTAGTCGTGCTAGGGCAGTATTATCGACACAAGTTATGACCGGTCATAAGCAACTTAAGTCCGACCGTCTGAACGCGGCTTTTGTTGAAACAGTATGCCACTAGCATGCCCAATCAGGATACTGAGAGCAAACAAGTTACTGTGCAAAATTCTACTACATACACTTCATAGATACTAAGAACAAAATATTCATCACTACGTGAAGTAGAGGCATGGTACAGGAATTACTGGGGTCCAAGCCCACAGTATAACTCTAGGCAAACAATAATTGTCTGTACAATTTTATAAATATCAAAATTGAAGCATTTTTATGTTGAAATTTTACAATGCACTTAGTACTAACTACAATAGAGATCAGTGCAACATTTTATGGATGATTGCCAAGTTCAAATTTGCTGAAAATTTTGTCTCTTAGCTCTTAGCGGCTTTTTTGTAAAATTTATTGCATTCACTATTCCATGTAAGCCTAATGTGTGGTCCATTCATATTTACAAAACATTTAGATAGACAAATGCTTAACTAACTGTGAATTTATTTCTTGTTATCGTTTTAAAAGTTTACAATAGAAAATGGATTTGTTTACAAGACAAAATTTTCACCTAAGTAGTATTTAATGGTACATTACTTCCCAACCAAAAATTAATTGTAGACTACATCTAACTTGTAAAATTGTTGAAAATATCAGGCACCTAAAAAGTATGGACTGAAATCCAAATGCACATGTGATGGATCGAACCACGGAACTTATATAGGGGAATCTGGACTTGCTGCCATTTTGATTGGACTGATGTGTAAATGCTATGGGATGGCGGCCATCTTGGATTGTTGCGCATGGAGGGCGAGTTATTGTGCCTTTGACATTTTTACGTTTCTGCATGCCACACTTCAGGAGTCTTTGAAACAATTGGCATATTTTGATCAGAGCAAATCGCAATACATGCTACATGCTACACTATTTGCGCATGAAACAAAACACACACGCTTTATATATGGGGAGGTACAATAACTCTGGTATCGCTATCATTGTCTACTCCCAAGAATGCAAATGAGGATAATGAGCTTTATTCCGTTGTTGAGTACACTGTTATATGTGCGGTTAACTCTGCTCCATGAGCGACACAAGATGGCAGGGAGTCAAGATTCCCCTATAAAATTTCCTTGGATGAAACAGACAAACAGAACCTGTAAATCATAGGTACAAAGTGATGGAAGTGTTGCTGCCCTAAAGCTGGTTTCAGAGTTGCCTGTCGTGTGGTGGTAGAACGACCAGAGAGACGTCAAAAATTTAAAGTGCGCAAACTCGACTTTGTCGCATCTCGAAAATTTGCTTGCCGTACGACAAGCCGATATATCAATTACCCTGTCGTGATGGTCGCAACGACACAATATTTTAAGTTGGAATAAATTTAACTTTTCTTATGACAGACCATTTAATAAGGCAAATATGCAAATGTGTCGTGCTACATTACGACAACTCAAAATTGCAAATGCTTGGTCGTCTGCCGCAACGACAGCTACTCTGAAACAACCTTAACCCACGTCCCCAAAAGCATCTAATCATAATAGGATTTTAGTATGTTTGATGTTTGCATCATTTTGCAATCATTTTAAAAGGTAGTCATAAATGCTGCAGTGAAATAGGCTTTACACTCTAAAAGGGGCATTGGACAAAATTTTGAAATTTTGTTTGTGGATGATTAACACTTCTTATGTTATAAAATAACAGTCAATTACCAGATATCGGGAAAATTTGATCAAAACCTTTAAAAAAGTCAAAAATTTGAATTTTATTTTATTTCTTGATTTTGTGTATGAGGCTATTCTCTAAACGTATTTATTGATGCTATACAATGAGAAAGAGCCACAGATTCGTTTGTAAAACATTCATTTCACATCATAGATTACAGAAAAATCAAAAGAAATTTGGAATTTTCATTAGATCTCCTGAAAAAGCCAATTCTAGAAATTTAACTATAGAGGGCAGTATTTATCCTTGTCGCTAACGATAATTAAAAATCAGAGAATATCTAAATATTTTGATATATAGGGTTTGAATTTGACAATGAAACTTTGCATGCTGTCATTATTACCACTAATACTTCAAATGATGCAAAAATCTCAAAATGTTTTGGGAAAAGTTTGGGGATGATGTTGAACTTGTCCAATGCCCCTTTAACAGGCCCCTTCAACTACTCTCCTAACATCAAATAAAGGAGGTAAAAACCTCTAATATCCACACAGCTCAAGTCTGCTGTAAAAATATCTTCAAATATTATTTTTGTCATCTTCAATTCATTTTATTGCGATTATTATCATCTTCAAGTACGTTTACCAACATATTATGTATTTACATTATACAGCCGAGTAGATATTGATTTTCATGTTAGAACAGGAATAAAAACTGACAAAGATTGTCTGCGATGTGATTTCTTATTTTAATTTTTGAGCTTGTCCCTGCCAAGTCTTGTTGGATTGACTGAATGGAGCAAATCAGGCCTGTAGCCAGAAATTTTTTCAAGAGAGAGCCGATTTTCAAAAAGTGGATCATTTGGAGGAAAAAGGTTTTAGTCGTTTTTCAAGTATTTCAGGTAGTATTTTATTTCAAAAAGAACTACAATTACGTTTTTTGGTCCTTTAGGTGTTCTTTTGGTGGACATTTGGGGATTTTTTGAGGACCTTTAAATTTAAAACATTGTCAAATTTGGCCCACACTGTACACCCACCCCCGGCTACGGGTCTGGTGTAAATCAGACAATTTTGAAAGAGGAAACGTTTCTTTTGACAATTTATAAATTAACTATTTATGAATGAGTGTAATTAGAAATATAAAATCCTAAATTGAAAGTCTGGTTATTGCATTTCATGGACCTCGGGGGCACTGACCTAGAATAATAATAATAATAATAATTCTGGCATTTATATTGCGCCTTTTCCAGTGGATAGAAAGCGCTGGCTATTATTATTACGCCGTAACAAGGGAATTGTCAGAACCATTTCGCTTTAAACTAGGCCATTTGCGGCCAATGACCAATGGCACAGACCTATCAGCACTTGTGATATTTCCCCCCTAAACACCTCCCCAATACGCTCGGGTCGACGAGGCAAGTGTGATTTGCCCAGGTTCACAACACGTTGGCACTAGCGGGACTTGAACTCACAACCTTCCAATCATGAGTCCTGCCTTGTTCCGCTAGACCACACGCGCCTACGGTACGGGTATGTAAGGCCCTCAAGACCCCCTTTTCACGCCTTGTCTGCCGCTCCTTAAACCACCATTTGAAGCACAATCTTTAGCTCACAAGCCCTATTTGCAAACTTTTTTATGAAGAAGATGAAGAGGAGGGATGAGGATAACCAAGTTATAATAAGGTGAGTTGGTGGAACGAGTTGTGGTTAGGCAATATAAACGGTCGACCCATGCCTTAAGTGGTCCGTTTGCAATTGCATCAATTTATGAGGCTAAACTAATTTGTGTGGGAGGAAGAAAAACTACCGGACATGGTAAATAATTAGTCAAGAAGATGAAGAGGAGGGATGAGGATAACCGAGTTATAATAAGGTGAGTTGGTGGAACGAGTTGTGGTAAGCCAATATAAAAGGTCGACCCATGCCTTAATTGGTCCGTTTGCAATTGCATCAATTTATGAGGCTAAACTAATTTGTGTGGGAGGATGGAAAACTACCGGACATGGTGTATAATTAGTCAAGAAGATGAAGGGGAGGGATGATGATAACTGAGTTGTTATAGGGTGAGTTGGTGACACGAGTTGTGGTTATGCAATATAAAAGGTCGACCCATACCCTAAGTGGTCCGTTTGCAAAAGCATCAATTGATGAAGCTAAACTGATTTTTGTGGGAGGATGGAAAACTACCGGACATGATGTATAATTAGTCAAGAAGATGAAGAGCAGGGATGAAGATAACAGAGTTATAATACGGTGAGTTGGTTGAACGAGTTGTGGTTATGCAATATAGGCTAAACTAATTTGTGTGGTCTTCTGGTTTTTATTTGCATCAATTGATGAAAGCTCAAATGAATTGTGAGGGAGAACAAAGAAGTCCTCCACTTGTTTTGACTACAATTACTGCATGTTACCAATTGCACCAGTCTACTCTACACTTGATCATTTATTCCACTGTGAAGTCACGCTGAGGCTACAATTACCCATAATAGCTCCCTATATTAAGCCTAAACAAAGTGAGACATTAAGACTTGGGAAATAGGCTGCTTTACCCACAAGTGCAACACATGGCAAGCAACCTTATGGTAGTTACAGCTCAACATATATGCGTCAATCCATCTAAAACAAGCCGTAAATAAAGTCTGCCTGTAATCATTCCAAAAGAAGACATCAGGACCTTCCCATAATGCCTCGCTTCCAATGGGTTTTCAATGGTTTTTTTGTATGGGATGTGATGAGAGGGTTTAGGGA
>JXSR01S074093.1:69275-90114 GCA_000969725.1 Ophiothrix spiculata | reverse complement strand
ATAATAGAAATAAGAATACGATGCCATCAAGAGTATAAGTTTCATTAATGCTTCGTTTGTCACAATATTGATTACATTTTTTTTGTTTCACTTGTTCTATTTATATTTTAGCTTTTAACAATGAACTTCTGTGAGTGATAAAAATACCTACATGGCCATGATGGAACCATTAAACTAAGTACCATTTTTTCTTTTAAACGTCTGAAATTGTTTTTGACATCAGAAATGAAGCTTAGTGTTTGAATGAAACTTATTAATTCAACTCATACTACCTTTTCTTGATCTTATTGCGTGTCCAGACCTTATAAGAGTATTCCATATTCATGCATGTTATGCAAGTACTTGTACACTTGACTGATTGATTGATTGATTGATTGATTGATTGATTGATGTAGAAAAGACATTTCAAATTTGCCACATTTCGTGCTCAGAGGAACAATATTCTTGCAGTAGTTCTATATCAAAATTTCACATATATTTAAGTTTAGATCAGATCAAATATGTTGTATTTACCAAGGTATATAACAAAAATAGCGCTATCTAAAGTAAAACCTCACCCCAAATGCTATTGTGGTGCCTTCAGGCAATCAGCTTTACAATAGAATCCTTACTGCAACGGGAACATTTAGTTTAGTGATCGAAAAACTCTGTCATACATCGTGTATTTCGTGTATAGAGATTTTTCTTGGTACCTTTCACATTATGTAAGCGAATATTTCCAATTATACATTTATGAAGTTCGTGTTTACTTGTATTTCTTTCGGGATATTCTTGTTCACTAGGTTTAAGGTTATACACATGATGTATCGCCATTTGCGTAACAGGTGTTGGTCGCCAGGGGGGGGGGGCAAAGTCCCAAAATTTTCCTCTGACGGAATTTTCCCCCTTCCTACTCCCACCCCACCCCCATTTTTGAAATTGTTGCAAAACTATGGCAAATTTTATTTTAAAACTTGACATAATAGCTTGAAATTCGCGCGAAGCGCGAAATTTTTTTGACATTTTACATTTTATTATAAAAAAGGGGAAAAGTGGGGGCATTGGGGTGTGGCTCCTTCCCTTTATTATCATTTTTTTCTTCCCCTTTCTCTTCATCTTTTCTTTTCTTTCCCTTTTCCCTTTCTTTTTCTTCCTCTTTTTTCTCTTTTCTTCCTCTTTTTTCCTTTTCCCCTTCTTTTTCTTCTCTTATTCTTCCTCTTTCTTTCTTTCCCTTTCCCTTCTTTTTTCTTCATTCCCTCCCCTTTATTTTTCCCCCTGGGTCCGTGAAATTTCCCCCTGAGAGCCTTCGGGGGGAGGGGCAACTTACGCCAGTGTGTATCGCACATTGTAAGCAGAAAATTGTATAGCTATTTAAGCCTCAGCCAGTTTGGAGCAGCGCAATTTTTTTCTTTTTTATGTTAGAGAAAATGATATTGATTCACTCAGAAGATCAAATTTACAGGATTTGTTTATCAAGTTTTATGGAAAGATGATATTTTGAAGGAGATAAACGATGAACGGAATAGAGAAAAAAAATTGATAACAAGTAAAATATCACCAAAGGAAACGAAATTATGATGCAAAATAATCAGATACGGTGAGCTGTATTATGTCTTTTCTATAATGTTCGAAAATTGTTTCATGTTTTTTTTTTCTTTTTCTTTTTTCTTTAATGTTTTAAAGTATTGTAGTCGTTGTAGTTTGTTTGTTTGGTTGTATGCTTGTTTGTTGGGTTGTTTGTTTGGTTGGTTGTTTGTTGGTTTTTTTTGTATTTTGTTTCATATTTATTTGCTCTCTGTACCTCTTCCTTATATATATACTTTGTGTAAATATATTACGCAAAATAAAACCTGATTTGTTGAGTACGTAACACATTGAAATGTATTTTTACAAAGTAAAATTCAGTTCATCACTTGGGACAAAGTTGTTGAAACTTTGTCAAGTGACATTTTGGTCATGTATAAGTGAACCCACTTCATGGCGAACTTGCTTGCAATATACGGTATTTCCTTTGCAGTTATATTTCATTTTCTTCATAAAACTGCATCTTTTAAACGATTTTTGATATATATATGTAATTAGATCACAAAGTTACAACGTTCTTATATCCAAGTGAATATTTGAAATTCTTTTGACAAAAAGAATCTTAATAAATAATCCTACTGTTCGTGGAGTGTGGGTGTCATTCCCAAAGGGATAGAAAGAAGACGGATGAGGCTTATGTAGAGTAATTACAAGAGCTAAATCATGACACTCTAATAAATATGTTTCTCGTTCTTGTTTACATATATTTACAACATAGAGTTTTCTAAAATCTATGCTACCGCCTACATCTTTTCGTCATGATTGTCAGATAATAATAGCTTTACATAAGATAAATTAGTAACATGTAACAAAAATATTCATTTTAAAAGACGTAGCTAACAATGATGTATGATGCATTTTAAAGAGGTTTTTACAGCCAATCATATCAGCCAATCAATAGCCCAGGGTAGCCAAACAAATCGGTAAATTCTATGAGTATAATACTTATTATTTTGATATGCAACCAGGTTTTCAAACATAAGGGTTTACTGAACCGATTTCTTGGTCATCTTTTGTTATCTTGAAAAAACCTAGTAAGGCTGATGGATGCAAATTCAAGAAAACTGAGGAAAACTTTATGTGTCAGGATTAAGCTACTGAATATTACGGGAATTTTATTTTGACTTTTTAGATAAAAATAATTTGAAACCTTTCCAGTGCATTTATTTTTGATAAAATGAATGGGAAACACACAGTATATAGATATATGGGCCTAACTTATTTTCACCAAAATTGTTTTTCCAAGTTACTGGAGATATGTGCGGTCTTGCATATTAACTGATGGCTCATTCCAGTAAAAACTAAACCTTTTTGATTTCAAGCAAACAATCAGCTTTTTTATTCGACCATATGAGCAGTTTTTTCAGTCATACGTTTGTTATTCGGTATGTGAAAAGTATTTTCTAATCAGAAATTTTGAATTTTTTCTACCCGTGCATGAATGAGCACATGTTTTCATTCAAAAAAGTCACAAACGTAACCAAATAGTTACACCAAAATGTCACAAACGTTACCAGACGTTACCAAACAAAACATTGCATTTAAAGAAATCATGACGATAGAATTTTCTACCACTTTTATGAACTATTTGTAAATATGTTACCAATCATCTGTGAAAAGCACAATAAAAAAATCGCTAACATGTCAGAGAAATTTTACTTTGAAGTCATTTGGAGCAACAAAAAAACACATTTCCGTGCGAGGTCACAAACGTTACCGAAAGTTACATGATCTTTGTTCAGTGTTTTGGAAATTATTTTAATCTTTAAACACCTGCATGTCTTTATCCCACCAGTGAGCACCATTATCAACAACATTTAAAAGTGAAATTTTCCAATTTTTCGGTCACAAACGTTACTTTGGATCACCCTGATGTATTGTCTTACAAAGATTAAGACACGCATATATGAACAAAATATGCGTGAAAATGCACTTCAATGTTTCAGAAAAGTTCATCATTGCTCATATTTTTCCTATAGATTTGTAGTATGACAAATATTTGACATTTGTTACACTTTTTGAACACCTGACACGTGTTCAAACATTAGAATCTGAACACAGAACACATCAGATGCCAGATTCAATGTTAAATTTTTAGCGTATGCACTCAAAATATCAACTTTTGAAACACCAGGGTGAACACTAGCGTCAGGCATCTTTTCATGCCATCAGTTGTACACTTATACATTTTTGAATACTAATTTCAAAAAAAAACATGCGTTCTTTCGAAATTAGTGTTCAAAAATGTTGTGTATTCCTTTATTTTTTGACAGGTTGAACACGTGTCTGGTGTTAAAAGTGTTATAGTTTTGAACACGTGTTACGTTTTCTCTGGTATTTGCAGTGTACCCAAACCTTTAATACCAGTTGGCAATTGTATATCTTTCAAAATATTTTATATTATGAAGAATCCAATTATGCATATCTGACGCTCGTGATTTTGTTTTGATTTCATGGAAAGAAAGATTTTGACTCACTCAGAAGATCAAATATTACAGGATTGTCCTGGCAAACGTGAGGAAAAAGTTATATTTTGAAAGAGATAAGACAGAAAATTTAATATAACAAAATTCGTGAACAACAATATGCCATTTATGACTATGCCAGTTGGTTTCTGGCTTTGAAAAGTCTAAATTTGTTATGTCGATTTGCTTTTAGTCAGAAACTGCTATCTATTTCAATAAATCATTCAGACAAGTGCAGACAAACACACAAAGCTGTTGCTTTATATGATCTTGCCAAGTAAAAGAAATATGTGTGAAGAAATAAGCAGTTAAGACAACGAATTAGATAGATAAGTTAGAAAAGCGGACAAAGTAAGACAAACGTATATAATTCGATAAGAACTTCAGCAATAATGTCAACGGCAGACAATATGGGTTAATAAGGCAGAAAAATGATTGATTAAAGGTGTGATCTGCAATCTGTTCAAAATAGGTGATAAGTGTGCAAAATGAGACCGTCCATCCCAAACCAGCCGTAAATGCAGCCTCTTGTCATGTTCACGTTTTTAAAATATTTGAAAAGACCATTTTATAAGGGTTATAATAACACCTCAATGAACCTCACGCGATTTCCAGAAGTCGGCGTGTCTACGGTTTACAGACACTGTCTGGTCACCAGCCGATGTTCGGTCAGTGTCCATTGAATTTCTACCAGGTATGACGCCGTAAATACATCGTAACCTCCCAGCAAGGTGACCAGGGTATTTACTAATGGCGTTAACAAACCGTATCAAATCTACATTAAATTATTTTCATTGTAACAAACAATCTTCTTATTTAACTGTACCATATTGTTTCTATTCATTTTCGCACCATAGAAATAGAGTAGTGCCATATTTTTGACGAAATTAATTCACTTTATCACGGAAAGGAAATCTCAGGTAATGGTCAAATTAAAGAATGTACATAATTGAAAATTGCATTTTTGCCAGATACAAATAACAAAGGAAATAGTTGTCAAAATCTTTCTGAATCCAAAAGTTAAAAACCTTTTAAACATTTAAAACATTGTTAACAAAGATCGTTTTCAATGAGAAATAGTGACACGTTTACAAACTAAATGATTTGTTTAGTATGAAGATTTGACAACCATTACCCAACTTGCTCATATATGCTACTCCATATCTAGGTTAAATACCTACTCGGGGTCTTCACTGGATGGATGAGATAAATGTCAAGTATTGGACAATCGGTGATCGTGTAGGAGGGTGATCAATGAGCAATACGAGTGTCCGGTTACTTTAGTTTGTCGATTGTTTTAGCAGGATAAACATAATAGTAGTTAAACGTGAACGTTCAAATGGAGATGTATTATACTATACATGTATGTATAGTCTTGAACATTGGGTTATGGTGATCCCGTATACATAGAATATACCCTCAGTTATTTTTCGGATTCACCTACTAGACCATCCACAAGAAGGCCTTTTCAAAATGGCCGTCAAAGTTCTATAAAATGACTAAATTCCCTTTAAAAACCCCTATAGATATGAATTAGTACAAAATTACAAATATCTCTAAGGGTCTTTTAGAGGAAGATTTTACGAAATGGCCGCCAAAACGCCCGGACACACACAAATGGAACACAAGTAAAACAGTTTAATATTTAAATGAATCAAAGAAACAGTTCACCATCAAGCTGTAAAGATGCAAGGTGTCAAAATGAGATCCAAAATGGCTGCCAAAACACACTTTTTGCACACAAATACAAGGTAAGAGCTACATTCAAACCTTACGGGCCTAAAGACTCTTTTTCGAGAAAAAAAGACTTCTTTTTCTATAGACAGAATTTACTCATAATGTCTGCAAAACTGTAATCGTAGCCTCATTCATTTTGCCAAGATTGTGCGCTTCTCTAAATGTGAACAGTAATCAGTCAACATCGAACTTGTGTATGCATGCTAAGACCCGAGTGGAAAAAAGTAAACAGTATTTGATAAGTATGATCTAATAAAAAGTATGAATTGTTAATGAGTCACATTTGAACACTAGTCTTAACTTTAATCTACTCCTGATTGAACAGCTAATAATAATAATCTACTCCTGATTGAACAGCTAATAATAAATCAAAGATGAAATAATTCATGAATCTTTCTATTTAAGAACCTTGATCTACACTCTTAGAAAGCAAGGATCAAATATGAGACAAAAAGGATCAATTTTGATCCTTTTAGGTATCAAATATGAGCTTACCCTTTAAGGATCAAATTGATCCAACAATAAGGATCATAATTCTTGATCCGAAAAAAGGATCAAATATTTCTTATAAAAAGATCTGCCTAAAAATATCTCACTGAAGTGACCCTAGCAGGGTTTGAACTCACGCTAGCTGCCACGCCGCACGTACACCATGTAATTACTAGACCATCGCTCTAACCTTACTTGACCTACGGCCACTTACTCGAGTGGAAAAAAGTAAACAGTAATTGATAAGTATGATCTAATAAAAATATGAATTGTTAATGAGTCATATTTGAACACCAGTCTTAACTTTAATCTACTCCTGATTGAACAGCTAATAATAAATCAATGATGAAATAATTCATGAATCTTTCTATTTAAGAACCTTGATCTACTCATTATGTTGTGTTATTTTCCTAAACTTTGATTTCGTTGATGCAATTGATGATTTCAACAATTTACACCACTCTGGTGTGCTGTAGAATTGGGCAATGCTTGAAAATCATGATTTCTTAATATTTTGACCCCCCCCCCCCCACCCCACCCAGCAGTGTAGTGCTGTCTAAATGCTGGGGTAAATAAAGCCAGTAAATGAATACACATTTTCTGCTCAACCTCTAATGTTATTGTCTTTAATCGCAATATATTTCAAGAAACGGTTTCACATGTTGGTCATGATGACAAAACAGTCGAAACAGACCTTTTCTGTTCTGGAAAACTTGAATAAAATTTCTATATGAAGAGCTCAGTTGCAAAAAAAGACACATTTTGCTTTTTGTTTGACATTCATATCTCATTTCGTTACGGATATATTCAAATTTTTAATTTTCGGAAATTTTCGTCATTTTTCGGGAAAAAATTGCAAAAAATGACCTTAAATTGTGAAATTTTAAATTTTTGTATTTTTTTCCCTTAAAATATGTTCAATAGACCCTCCTCTTTCAAATAAATCAAAAAATTAAGGAAACTGATGTTTATTTTGTAAAATATTAGCTAAAAAGGAAAGAATAGTGATTTTCCGGAAATCACAAAATTGAGAGAAAATGGTTGATTTTGGCAAAATATTCAAAAAGGCATAAAAAGAAAACGCATTGAGATTTTTGCTTCATTTTTTTTCCATTTCAAGTTATTCGACAACCACTTTAAGACTAGATAATCACCTCTGAGCCAAAATGATGACAAGGGGTGTTTCTAGAAATCTGTTAATCATTTTAGTGGCAAAGTGAGCTAAGTCCATTTGAAATTTGAAACAAAAGAGATTATAAAAAGATAACAAATTCGTCATATTCAAAACAAACACATCATTTAGGTTTCATATTGGTATGTGTAATTTCAACCAATTACGGCAAGCGCAAATGTCCGTATAAGAAAAACGTATTTTTCTCAAAACTTCAAAATGTAGACTTAGCACGTTTTGCAACTAAGCTCTTCATATCATGAACTAATATTTTAACTTTTAGATTTTGGTTTCAGTAAATGTCTACATTAAAAGTTGTTGTTGTTGTTGTTGTTGTTGTTGTTGTTGTTGTGCTTGTGCATGTGCTTGTTGTTGTTGTGTTGTGGTTGGGTTTTTTTTTCAAATGTTTGATTTTATCACATGCACCTAGATTTAAAATTTATCGTGATACATAATATGTATCATTATAAATTTTATTACATATATATGTTGCCAAAAGACATATTTGTGAAAAATCTTACTTTTTACCGTGTTGGTATAATTTTACAAGTTATATAAACACATTTTGAAAATAAATCAAATTCTCCACGTTTTATTCAACATTCTAAAGTATAAAACTCATAAAGGCTAATGTCCCTCGATAATATGGCGATATCGTGACTGATTATTTCATGTTAAAGATTATAACCACTTATACATGACACATTATAACAATTTCTTGCATACATAAGAAGAAATGAAGAGAGTCTATAGATTATATAGCCTTGACTATAATGTATTTCACCCACTTAAAAATGGTGATAAGAATATTTTCAAAATAGTTACCACTTAACAACTTTTGGTCAAAACGCTCCCAATTCTGTGTAGTTCCAATCAATCGATCTTCATCAAATGGTCAAGATACGCAGAATGGAATCTGAGACGAAAATATAGTTGGTATATTCGTCTCAGATGGAATCATGAGTGATAATTCAGACATTTAATGTAAATAACAGCATTTTGTCGTTCAAAGCGCTTGACCATGAAATCTTAGTGTAAAAGTTGCTGTATCAACAGGATTTATTTACCGTTGCTGTTTCTGACATAAGAGGTCTGATTAATCATTTGTAGCTCCGTAATCAGTATATATTTCTGCTACATTCTTGCAATATCATACAAGACTTGACGAAGTGACGAAGTGTTGCAGGGGCAACATGAAACATAGTTTGCTAAAAAAAAAAAGTAAGTTCAGTAATCTGATTTAATTTTCACTCATGTTAACTACTGCTGGATGACTGAGAACATTAACTCATAAGATTGGATGATCCAAACGTAGCAAATCTATCAGATAACGAACAAAGAAGGTGTCAACTTTTGAAAGATAACTGTAGACGCCAATTTTAAGATGTTTTTGCAATTGAAATCAAATGTAAAGGGTAATATGTATAATTTAGGACTCTTTTCCTTATGAATTCTAAATATTGTGATAGTTTGCCACGTGTAAGCAAAATCAAATGACATTCAAGCATCTCGCTGTCGAAAAGGACCGTAGCCTAAAGCGAACTTGTTTTGCAGGCAATATTGAGCAAAATACAATAATTAATCGTTATGCTTCTTTTTACACATTTAGTACATTACTAAAAATTTGATCAATTTCCTCAGAAAATATTTAGAAAAAATCCGCTTCACCGATATGATAATGGTGCTTGGAGCTATATAAAATTTAACTATTTAACGTTACCTTACGGTTGAACCAAATTCAGTACAAAAAGTATTAAAAACAATACAAAACTCACCCCAACTTTGTGAGTTGTATCCTTTTCAAAACTCATGAAACCCTACTCATGAAACCCTACTCGTACACGAGTAGTGGCATTTCTTAACCCTTGGGTACAAGGGTAAAAAAGGTGTTATTCGCAAAGAGTATTGTAGTGAAAACGGTTTAAAATTACATGTAAGTTGAAACCGTTTTCATGCTTTATTCATTTTCAAAGCTATATATCAAAACAGACTACCTATTGATATGTACATCAAATGAAAACTTAATGATAACTGAGACACTTATAACAACAATGGGCACTTTCAAACATGAAATATTAAAGAGGAAAATAACTTATTAATAAACAATCGAATAATAAACCATTTTTTATGTTTCTATTCATTTTAAGAGTGTCTAGAAACAGGCTATTATAAACTAAAACTTAATGATAGACATGATAATTATCATTTTGGAAAAATTGAAGTGAATGGTGAAGCATTTTCATTTTGTTGTGTTTTATTCATTATTTTCAAAACATCTACAAACAATAATATTGACACATCAACTTTATAAAACGATGATAATTTTTAACATAACAAACACCTTGAAATGTGAAATTTGAGGAACACAAAAACAAACACACGTTAACAAGGATATTTACCTTCTTTGAGCTTCGGATGTCACTTGTGACAAAGCACTGGCATACATAACATGATTATCTTAAAGGAAAGTGTCAAGCAGAAGTATTTGCAGAAAGCAAGATAGTCATGGAACCAAACCCATCCAAGAGCTGGTTCTTGGACGACAACAAGGCCACCAATAAATACAATTTTGCCTAGCTCACATGATCTCCACCATTCAAAAATACATTGAAGGAAACAGTTTACGAGACAGAAGCGGCAAATTTTGCTAAGCCATTTCAAAGCTAGCCAGAAAGCATCTATTGCGTACCTTAATGGTCTTTCACTTCGCCATAGGAAGAGTGTACCTGACATGGGGATTAGTCTACCCCAACCAGCGAGACCTTTACAGAACGACCATCACAGCACGTTTGTTTACTGGCCCTAGGCCCCTGTACTCAAGACTGCCAAAAGACGATTTCTATAATCATTAGGCACATGTGTACCAAGTTTGAACGTTGCGGCTTGTGTGTTTAAAGGGGTGCTGGAAGTTGTTTCATATACATTGGGACCCCTGGGGGCCCTTGGGTCTAAGACTAGACCCAATCTATAGTTGG
Organism: Ophiothrix spiculata; assembly: GCA_000969725.1. NCBI lineage: Eukaryota > Metazoa > Echinodermata > Ophiuroidea > Amphilepidida > Ophiotrichidae > Ophiothrix > Ophiothrix spiculata. The sequence goes on along the minus strand of JXSR01S074093.1, from coordinate 79,714 downwards.
GGCGCTAGAAGTGTTTCCTTTTTTATTTTATATTTTTGTCGCAAGACCTTATAAAGGAAATTACACCTAATATTGAGCCCAATTTTGTCTAATAAACAATATTCACTGTACAAAATATCATAACTGATGACAATTTGGGCTTACTGTGAGCACGTTGTTTTGTGGCAATCACATTGACCATTGTATACTATATTAAACTTACACCAACTGGCCTTCATGAATTATACATTAGCAAGCAAGGTTTAAGCCATTGTCTCAATATGTCGTGTGAAATTTTTAATTTAGCTACGTTGTTATGAATGTTATTTAACCATTTTTAGTGATTTTTTACAGCAGTTGTTTGCAAAACAGTCCAAAAAACGTAAGAAATTCGCACATAATGGTTAGAAAATCATTAGAAGTACACCATTTGCGAAATCGTAACCAGTCATAATGCCGTATTAAGAGTAATTGTGACCATAGATTTAACAAATAGGCCATAAAATTATAAGTAGTGATGTGCACTTTACCGTTAATAATGTGTAGTGGTGGTTATGATAATGAATGTTTGCTTATAAATTTAGTTACACCCCTATGCACACGAAATAACATTGCAGGTGACTCCCGAGGGGAGGGTGTCACATTATGCTTACACTGGGTGTGCCTCTTGATAGATCCCATTTCAACCCAACGACCCCCATATTTTATTTCGGCTTCCTGTCAAATAAATGTTGTTTTGATATATGTATTTGCCGCCCGGTTTATATCCAATTTAAGGTCCTATACAACTGTGTTTGTTTTAAAAGATAGTGTATATGGATTTTATTTCCCATATTTAAAAGCTAAAAATCGCTAAAAAACTAGGTTGAAAAAATTATAAAACACAGTTTGAGCCAGTTTATTTGAAAATTTGGTAGAAATCTTGAAACTATATCTTAGAGAGCAGACCTTGAATTTCACTTTGTTTCTGATAATTTAATTGTGAAAAAGCAAAAGAATTTTCAGGTATTTTGTCAATATTCAATAAAAATTTGCCAAGTTTTGCGCAAATTTCAAGATTTGTAAACAACTTTTGACTGAATTGACAGATCTTTTCGTGCGCTACGCGCGCGTGCATCATCAAAGTTGCATAATTTTTCCTCCGACCAGCCGCCTATAAAAGTTTAACCTTCCGCCGCCACGGGTCATTCGTGGGAAACTAATGGTTGTGCCCACCACTCAAAAAATCCTGGGCATGCCACTGACTAGGAGACTTGAAAACGGGCTTGAGAAAAGGGTCTTGATAGACTCACCAGGTATACACTGTATGCAGCGCCCCAAGAAGGAGCATTCGCACAGGGGACCCACCGCTTAACGTGACTGTCCGAACCACGGAGCAATTAGAGTAAATTTCTTGCCCAAGGAAACAAGGAGATGTAAACCGCTTGGCCCGGGGCTCGAACCCACAACCTCTATATTACGTGCCTGCTCGGTCACGCACCAGTACCTCGCATTAATGTAAGTGACCCTTCTTTAGATAGTGAATGCCCTGGGTCGGGTGACTTTGATTCCTAAATGTGCTCATGGGTAGCCCACTGTCAAATGACAAGGTTACTTTGACATGTTCTATAAAACCTATACCGTAAAGTATTGCAAGCCAGAGTGGACATAAATTAAATGCGAACATGAACGCCATATATGTTGAACGTGACATTCCTACCTGTCGAACTTTAACGCTATGTATGTTGAACTGACCTACCTAGCTATATATTGTCATTTTTTTTTTCATTCATTTTTATTTTTTGGCATTCCGTGAAACAAATGTAATGTGGTCTTTGGGGGAGAGCACATTCAATTAATGCAAAAAAATAACTTGTGGTCTTTTGGTGACAGCGACATTGAAAAAATTGGTATTTTGAGCATTACATGTTCGTCATTGCCAGAATGCACAGGACCTCCTCTCCCTTTATTTATTGTAATGAATATCTAGGCCTACTAAGAATGTAATATAGTTTATTTTCATACCCTGGTAATCAATTACAGTTTTAGTACAACATTCATGAGATGCACATCGGGAACATCATTCGAGTATATTATAAGTACAATTCTAGTACAGAAAAATCTGTACTAGAATTGTACTAAAATTGTACTAGAATGTGCATCACAGGAATTTTGTACTAAAACTGTACTAGATTTCCTCAAAGGTCCTTTGTAGACTGAAGCCTCCAGTCCCTGACGTGGCGCTGTGGGTTTTCACGATCAGGGGAAGGGGGACATGTAACATGCATTTAACAGCGCAATAGGAGGAGTGTCACGTAACTTTTCACGTCACACTTGTAACTTCTCCCCGGGGGGGGGGCACTCAAGTATAATGTTGCAGGCACAGTGTGACCACAGTTTTTCAAAACACCCCCTAAAGGAAGCCAAAATATACCCTTTTTCACCGAATATTTTACGAGAATTTACCGTTACCGTTTTAACACTAGGGTTTGAAAAAGTACCCTATTTCTTGAATATGAGCTAAAATGACTGTTTTTGATACCCTAAAAGGTGTCACCTGATACATCCTTCTGTCCTCAAAAACAAACCTAATTTATCTTTTTTCTTGTTCATGCCTGCAGCATTATACTTGATTGCCCTCCGGGACCTCTCCTGCCCCTGTAAATACTGAACGGTCCTTGGGTGATCCATATGCATATTATAAACTTTGTTTTTCTTGAAGCCAATGCACAGTGGAAACTATTTATCTTTTCATGATTAAAATATAGTTAGGATTCATATTTTCCTGAGCAGATGGATTACTTTTACCCTTAAGTAAGAAAAGTAGGTCAGGTTTCCAAAAATCATTCTCCAAAGTTTTGAAAATATCCTTTTGTATCTATTATTATTATATAATGTAAGTGAGGAAATTAATATCACTGTCTGAAATTTCAACAACAAAAAAATTATGTATTATATTAAGAAAGTAATTTCAGAATTTCAGGGATTGATTTTTTCAGACCACACCTCGTTTCCTCATTTACGTAACATAGAAATAGAATTTTTCACAATCTTGGCAATGTTTTTTGAAACCTCACCTCATTTCTCCACTTACATGATATAATACATAGGTATCAAAAATTTATTTTGTATTATATTAAGTGAGGTATCAGATTAGGTGAGTTCAAAAATCATTCTCCGAAATTTTGAAAATATCATTTGTATGTTATTGAATTGTTTTAGTGAGGAAATGAGATGGGTTATTAAAAAAATATTCTCTGAAATTTTGAATATTCCATTTCTTGTGTATTATATTAAAAAGGTGATTTTAAAAATTTCAGGGAATGATTTTTAAGACCTCACCTATATAGCTTCCTCACTTAAGTAACATAAGAAATTATCTTTTCAAAAATTTTAGATAATGAAAACATCAATTCATATCTCACTTATACAATCAATAATAAACAAATGGTATTTTCAAAATTTCAGAAATTTCAGAGTTGAAGGTTTGTTTATAAATCAGTTCAAAGAATGACTTCTACAATCAGGGAAGAAAGTCTTGGCACAATTATCTGTGCATGTCACTGATTTCGCACGCTTTCCCCGTCCCCCACTCAATGTTGATTCGAACACAAGGAGCATCTTTACATCCAACATTGAAACAGGGGTGAGGAAGGGGATGGTCAGAAGAGAAGAGTTCTTTATTGCCTTCAACTTTACCCATCTCTTACTGTAATTTCCAGTGTTTTAAACGGATGAATGCACCTGAAAGATTCAAGTTTTCCAGCGAATTTTTTCCCTGATTGTAGTTATATTGATTAGGGACTTCTTTTCTGTTGTTCGGCCTGAGATCTCTCTTGGTGGTAGTGCAGGAAGCCTTTATCTGTACAGTTGATGAGAAGAGTTGATGAAAGCTTGGGTTTAAATTAAGCCTGTACTTTTTGCTTTGTACTTTTCGCTGTCCATTATTCAAGCTTAAGCTTGAAAATAACGTACACTGTTTTGGTAATCGATTACATGTATTTCAATGACCAATGTACGTTATTAGTTCGTTATTCATACGTTTCGTGATGTGTGACAGAGCGAGAGCCCTTAACAAGAACAGAAGCCTTAGTATCCGAATGGAGTGCCATCAATGTTAATTGCCGGTGTGATAGGAATAGTGGTCTCCCGTTCTTCTAAAGTAAAGTATAATTAATTTTATGCTAACAACTCACACGCACTATTAACTTCACGCTCTATTCCGTTATGGTCTATTGAGGGCGGACTTAGATTCCACGGGTTGTTGTTTACGTTGGTTCACCATCTGCCTGTCTGTCTCTGTCTCTTAGTCTTAGGATTGTTCCATTTGGAAATTTAAACTTGGTAGCACAGACTACGCTGTATAAACACCAAGCTGGTATGAAACCACTCAACTTATTTTAACGTCTAGATTAATCAGTCATATTGGCTAAATACATGTAGACTTGAAAATGATTACTTTTGGGGCTTCTCATGAACAATTAAATACAACGTCATATTCAAGTATGTGCAAATGTCACTGTAAAATATACAAACCGTGTTGACGATTATTGTCCCCTTCCCCTGGCTGTAAACAATACCTTTATACGTTTCGCTGGTAAAAAACAGAACAACAAATTTAAAATCAAGTTTTTGATCTGTAATGAATTGAACTTACCTCGCCCCAAATTGCAAAGGTATCTATTGTCAAATAAATGCACAATAGAAAGTAACATACAATGCTATCTGACAAGCACCATTGAAACCCTGGGCATAAAATGACAATACATTTCTGCAAATAAAAATATAATTCAGACAGAGCTGTGCTTCCATGTACAGTTGGTCGAATTTATAGGAATTCAAAATGGCTGTACTACAGCCCAAAATCGCTCTCTTAATAATTTTAGTGACTTTTAATTATATCAAATGTCAAGCGCAGGTTGAATATTTCTCTACGACCACCCAGACATCGGCACCTTTAGATAATCTTGGACAAGTACAGGATGAGCAGGTTGCTCAAACCAAGTTACTGTCTGCGATAGTAGACTTGCTTCAGAGACAAAATGAGCAACAAAGTCAGATGGTTTCACTGCTTCAGAAACATGACCAGCTGCTGGAAAATATGACCCAACAGCAGGAAATTAACTACCAGGAACAAAGGATACACAACCAGGAGCAAATACAACAACTGGATAATTTGGTCCAATTGCAGAATGTTCAAAACAAGATTCAAGGTAGCGTGGTTTCTCTACTTCAAAGACAGGATAACAAACTAGAAAACCTGGAGACCATTCAAACTCATGTGTTGAGTAATATGGTTGATTTGGTAGAGGCACAGAATAGGACATTGGCAAATGTTCAAGACAGGACACTTGAGGATATGCAATCTAGTAATGATACAATTGAGAATGCTATTGTAATTGGACAGGAAACACAGAACCAGATCCTAACTAGGATAGCATCGTCCTTTCAAAACTACACAGACAGGTGAGTGCTCGGCCAACGTTTACAGTACACTGCCATTGATGCTCGTTATATGGTCATTAGAAGTGAATTTAATTTGTTGGCCATACGTTGGTGTCCGGTTCGATTAAGGCATACGTTCAATTATCGTTATCAATACGGTGATGCCAATTAGGCATACGTTCGGTACGTGAAACCTTTGTACGTTAAGCGTACGTTGACCCTAATACGTTGATGTGTGACTAAGGCTTAGTCACACATGATTGTTTAGAGCCCAAACGTACAAATAACGTACATTGTTTCTTTCACTGACATGAAACTTCCTCCGGTATTGCTGTGCGTGAAAGAATACGGAATGCAGGTTCAATCACTGGTCGGGAATTTTTTGAGTCCGGTTTAGATCTCATTATTCTTTTTAAATGGTGGTTTTTCAAAAACAGCAAAATGATTAGGACAGTCGTGTAGTTTTTACCGTTAATAGTACTCAGATCCATGTGGAATTGGAGTTACCGATATTTATGGAATCACTCTCTGTGTCCTGTATTATGTAAGTGCAACTGCGGTAATCACGTCATCTTTGTTCGGACTGCGTCTTTTTGATTCCTTGGCGAGAAACTTTCCTCTAATTACTCCGTGGTTCAGAAGTCACGTTAAGCAGTTGGTCCCCTTTGTTAATACTCCTCCTCAGGGCTATATAGTATATATCTGGTGAGTCTATAACAGTCTATAAAACAAGAAAGTCACTGTTATAGCGGTTTTGCATTTATTTCGTCACCACTAGAATACAGCCAGCTGCCTATTCGAGCGCTCAATGTCAGTATTCCTAGTAACTCCCCATATAACGCTTGGGTCGACGAAGCAGGTGTGATAAAGTGATTTGCCAAGGTTCACAACAGGTTGGCACAAACGGGGCTCGAATTCACTACCTCTCGAGTCCTGTAGATTTCCGCTAGACCACGCATGCCCACAGTCATATTGTATCCATGTATTTGCTACATAACAGACTAGAACGAGAGGTTTTGTTCTAGTTTCTCTCACCATTTCAAGTATGTACATTCTTAATTAACTTGAACAAGTAAAGGACACACGTTAGAGACGCGAAGCTTAATGCAAATTATTTGGTATAGCATAAATTATGTTATGAAATAAAAATGAAAAAGGAGTAAATCTTCACATATACTCCGCACAAGTCTCACCATTTATTAATAGTTTAGAGATATGTCATACATAAATGAATATGTATAGAGCCAGACTTACGCCTAACAAACACTGTTTTGTTTCATACATTAGTGTTCGTTATGTTATCGTAAGAACTAAGAAGTACGTTCAACTCTTCATCAATACGGTTGTGTTCGTTATGAATACGTCCCAATTCGTTACCCATACAGTGGTATCAGTTAGGTATACGTTCGGTATGTAGAACTTGTGTACTTTAGGCGTTCGTTGGCCCTTAGCCATTATTAAATTTGTTCGTTTAGCTCGGCCACACTGTGCTCCTCGTGTATCTAGTAAACATTAGAAATGCATAGCAGATAAAAGAAACATCGGTGATGATTTCCCGATGTCCTGACGATGTCTCGGAGATGTCTTAGTGGTCTCTTAACCTTGGAGAGGTATAAAGAGGGATTAAAATGAAGTTCAAAAAAATTCAGTACCAGAACTCATGACGTGGTTTTGTGAAAAGACGTCTCCAAAATATCGGCGATATCCTCCCGACGCCAGAGATACGTTGAAACGATACATTTAAGATTTAAAAAATTACACCTCGCACCCTTCCCGTTTTGAGCCTTTTTTGAACACTCTTAAATGCAAGCATAAACTTATTACGATGCTCTCCCAGTGAGAATGCATGGCGAAAGCATCAGGAGCCAAAATGTGACCGAGGTTTTAAGTCTTCTAGTTATTTTCTGACTCTGAGACTCTGAATTTTGCTAAAAAATAACAGCAAACGTTTTTTCTCAAACTATTTTATAATTCTTTCACTGGAGTCAATAATTGTATAAAGCTTGGTCCTACTAGAAAATACTTTTTATAATCTACTGTGATTTACCGTTTTGGTTTGGAAATATACCGGTAAAATTTTGACTTTGATTAATGCACTGTTAAGTTATAATATGTACACGGAGTTTTTGCGTTTTAACGATTTCAGTACTAAGGTAATGTTTTGTAACGAGGCAATTTACTAAAGATCTGAACTAAACAACTACATTTCTTTTAATATCACGTGAGTTCGTACATTTCGTCAGTTCAAATGTTCTGTCCGTGCATAACAATGCCTTTTGTAATCCGTAGTAAAATATTTTGTTAACCCATTCACTGGAGTCAATAAGTATAGATAATCCCCACTTGATAAATTGCAATCCTTGACGGTCCTTTTGTGTTTACACGATAAAAAGCACAACTAAAAATCTCTAGGCGTTATGCTTTTCGTCGAAGACAATAGCCTATCCTATACTTTGATTGACAGGCCTCTTTTGTGCGGTAAAATTAATTCGATACTTCTATTGTCATTTACGATTTAGTTAACAAAATCCTTTGTCCTTTAATGAGATAACGGACAGAACATTTGAACTAACTAATTGTCATTTAAAAGGCCTACAACAATAGTGTGATTTCTTTTTCATTAGTCTGTGAAACTAACCATTTCAAGAAATGTCAATTAGTAACGAGACAGTAAAAGTCATTGCTTTATGAATATGATATATCCATTTCAGAATAAAAAGATAATAATTTTATTTCAACTAAACATGTTAAATAAAAGACATTCCATAATTTATTGTTATTATATGTTTTTGCAAATACACTGAAATGGTAAAATCTTCGAGACATTCGCTACACAAGCCTTACACACCTGATATCGCGATATTTTTCGGGCTCACCGCTAAACGTACTCCTTTGTACTACACGGAATCACCACGTGTGACGAAAGTCTCTGGAAAGCAGCCCAGCTATAGAAATGTTTAAATTTTAACGTCACGATATCGATTCAAGAAGTTGACTTTAAGCTCCGCTCACTTCTGATTCCTATCTTTTACCATGAGTTCATTTGATAGAAAGCCCAAGGGAAACACTTGTTTTAGAGAATTGACCAAGAGCAAACCGTTAGTTAGATAAATTATCACTTGACTATCTGTTATTTCTCGGAATGACCTTGTGACTGCTTTTATCTCCTCCGAGTAACAGCTGATTAAAGTGTGCATCTATTTCACATGATCTTCAATGCTGAAAAGGTTTTTTCGGCCGAATATCGTAGCTGCTTCGTCGTTCTAGGTAAGTTTTTTTGCATTATTTTATCATTATCGTACAATCTTATAACCTTGTCGAGTTGCTATACTAATCAAGGATTAATTTGATACCAAACCAACTGCATTGAAATCAAATTAGTTGATACTCTAAAATTTGTCGAACAGTTTAGTTTCTCCCACGTTTCATGCAAATAGTTGTCGATACTCATGTACCGGGAAATGGCGTCGCAGTGGTTAGCCCGAGTAGTTTAATTGAATAGTGTATCAAATGTGGATAGATAGTGTGGAATTTGTACATCGTGTATGGGTGCATGATTTGCACAAAAATTTAAATGATGATTGAGTCTTGAGATTGATAATTCAAGTTTCAAGATGACACCTCAGCCCCGGGGCCGGGACCTCAGCATATCACCCTGCCCGCCCCGCCATTCTGAACACTGGTACTCACGCACGCACTGGCTTCACTAGACGACCGCTCATAGCCCAGAGTTTCTGATCAAGAGAGTGGATTTTGTTGTTTGAGCAATTATTACATTGAATTATTTTTATCATGATGATCTATTCTTTTCTATTCTTTTCAGACATAATTGATTGCTTTGGACTTTCTTTTGATTGTGTTTTTTTTTTCTTCAAAGTTCATCTGAACTTTTTTAGGCTTTTTTATGAATTTCTGCAAAGCTTCAGTACAATGTTATCTTTTGTCTTCTTTTCTTTGTTTTAAAAATTGTTTTATTTGAATTTTTATCCTAATCGACTGTTTATAAATTTCCGCAGAGCCATGCCCAATGTTTTATTTGTTATCTTGATTTCTGCAAAATTGAATTATTTTCTCTGTTTTGAAATTTGTGTTTTAAGTTGCATTTTGTTTTATATCCTGGTAGATTGTTTATAAATTTCCGCGGAGCAATGCTCAATTTGTTATTTGTTATCTTTATTTCTGCAAAATTGAATTCTTTTCTCTGTTTTGAATTTTTTGTTTTAAGTTAGACTTTGGTTTTTATCCTGATGGACTGTTTATAAATTTCCGCGTAGCTATACCAATTTTTTTTATTTTTTTATCTTGATTTCTGAAATATTTAATTCTTTATCTCTGTTTTGAAATGTTTTCTTTAAGTTGGACTTTGTTTTATATCCTGATCGACTCTTTATAAATTTCCGCGGAGCTATGCCCATTTTTACCCTGCCGACGGGGTCTGTTTTTGACCGGTTTCTTCTTTCTTTCTTCTTTCTTCTGGCAACACTTCAACAGCTTATATCTCTGGAACGCAATGGCCTATTTGGACCAAACTTGGCCAGTGGTAGAAGAGTCACCTCCCATTTATGTCACCTGACCCCTCAATGGTCACGTAGGGGTCACGGGGTCAAAAACACGATTTTTACGAAAAACGTTTCAACTCATCGGGGTTTGGAGGTGCGGTCATCAAATTTATTGATATGAAACGTCTTGAGACCTTCTAGAATTGTTACTTGATGAGAAATTCACAGAAGGTCGCATGGGGTCACCAGGGGTCAAATAAAAAGGTCAAATTTTTAAGTTTGTCCGATTTCAACGTTTGAGGTGTCAAATTGTTCGTCTTGGACCAACGATCAAAAGTGTCCATGGTGATCTCATCGTCCTACCATTCCTTGGGGGTCAAAGGTCAAAAGAAAGGTCTATGGAAAGGTCAAATTTTCAACCTTGTCCGATTTCAACGTTTGAGGTGTCAAATTGTTCGTCTTGGACCAACGATCAAAAGTGTCCATGGTGACCCCATTGTCCGACCCTTCCTTAGGGGTCAAAGGTCAAAAGAAAGG
>JXSR01S074092.1:84580-94722 GCA_000969725.1 Ophiothrix spiculata | reverse complement strand
TACAAGTTGTATCTTTGGCTACAGGCTGTGTGTCTTAAATGAGATAACACTTTATTGAGAATTTTTTCCAATATGAAATTCCCTAGAAATAAATAATAAAATGTGATTTTTAAAATATTGTAGGTTAACTGATTGCTTAGAAAATTAATAATTACAAATATACAATGCAATATTAACTTAATATTCTTAACTGGTTGGAAAAAAAGCAAAGTCTGCAATTCAGTTTCAGTTGTTTGCTGGAGATGATGAATATGGATTTTGTAATATGACAGGCTGCTTATATTTAGACTCTTTGTTTGAAAGGAAGAAAACAAAATTCACTAAGGCAATGAAACAAAAATCCTGTTTTTTGGGCAACCGGGCCTCTCAAGTAGGGTCGGGTCGGTCGAGCGAATTTTTTTTCTTAAAAGATTTTTTTTGCCTAAAATAACCCAAAAATCAGAAAAAATTGGGAGAAAAACTGAATTTTTCTTACAAAGAAATTTTCTTTCAAAATTTTTAAATTTTGGCCAAAAAACGGCTGATTTTACATTATTTTGGCAACTTGAGCTTAAAAAAATCTTCAAAAATGAAAAATTTAGGGTCAGTCGGGCCCATAAAACAGGTTTTTTTTTTATTTTCGTCACCTAAGGATGATAAAGCACTCTTATAATGTGAGCCAGATTTGGAACAGATTAATACAATATTTTTATTAAAACACAGGCATTGAGATTCATTAAAATTCTGTTAATTTACAACAAATTTGAAATGAGAGGATCTGTTAATAGTTGCTCTTTTTGTAGGTAGTCATTCCATTGTGGAGTGAGCATTAGAAAAGGGACTGTACAAATTATACAATGAACTGGTTTCTTAATTCTAGTTTATTGTACAGATTAAACAATGAATTGGTTTATTTTTTCTTGAAATGGATGATTTATTATGTTTTCTACTCTAACCCTGTGTATATTCATGATAACATGGCTGCAGTGCTGGTTTCAGAAAATGTATGTGTCTAGTTGCAACTGTGCAAGATCAATCATCATTTATGAATTTACTTTTTCATCTTTATGTCATGATGTTGAATCAGAAAGTTTGACATCTTAAATGTTAAGGATTTAAAAAAAAATATGTATGTAATGATATGCAATGCATTTACCGTTAGGACACTGGCTAATCAGGGCCAATCAAGTGGCAAAGTTTTTTTCATCATTCTGCACATTCTGTGAAATTGTGAACAAATTCTGTGCAGGACAACGTAGCCGTTCAATGTAAAGGATTTTGTAAAAAAAATATGTATGTAATGTCATGTGTAAACAAATCAATACCGTTATGACACTGGCTAATCAGGGCCACTCAAGTGGCAAGATGTGCCGATACCGGCATCTTCGGTCAGTGGTGTGCTAAGGTATTCGGCACAGTTACCAGGTATTCTGAAACCAGCCATTGCCTATTTTGTTATTCTCTTACGTCAGCCTGATCGATTGTTTACATCCAATTTTTTTCAAATGCACATATGAAAGTATGATTCTATAATAGTGGAATGATTCAATTGTACATCTAACTATGTTCTGATGTAAATATCATTTTTTTACATATCAAATTTTTTTCTGAACACAAGTACTATTTATGTCATAAATCTTTGAAAAGTATATGTTTGTTTATTCAAAGGTTTATGGCTTGATTATATATGTATACAAGTTGTATCTTTGGCTACAGGCTGTGTGTCTTAAATGAGATAACACTTTATTGAGAATTTTTTCCAATATGAAATTCCCTAGAAATAAATACAGATAAATGCAACAAACTATGTGATTTTGTAGTGAAATTTCACATGCATTAAGACAGAAGAGGTTTTTGCCATAGCCTGTTATTATGATACAAATTGTATACTATGAATAAGTTATGCTTTAATAGAGGTGACCTCAAATTCATTACCAATGTAAAAATTAATAAATGCTTAAAGAAATCACAATTTTGTTTCAATGAAGCAACTATATCTGTTTTCGGTGTAAAAAATTGTGCACTCAATACAATAATTAAAATTCATTGCATTTCCAATCATTTAAAGCTTATATAATTACGGCACTTTTGGAGATGTATTGCACATAAGTTTGATTTCACTTACTTTTAAAATATCTACCTCTATGATGTGCATAATTGATTTGGAAGACAAATCGTCATTTTGAGGAACTTTTTGATTACAATGTGCTGCAGACTGCAATTTGTTTTTAAATGAGAATTTGTGTCATGTGCGTTAAGGAGTGAGTTTGAAATACAATGATTGAATACTTTGCCTAAATTGTAATGTAATTTAAATAAAACTATGGTGCTTAATTATTTGAATACATTCTGCCCCACAAAGTAAAAATGCAGTATATGCATTTATTAAGCATAGCAGATACTTCCTATAAACGTGCAATTTCACTTTAATTAATTCCCTTGCTAAAAAGGTGTATGTACACATGTTGATATAGTAGATACTGCCTTAAGTTATGAAAGAGAATTGACTGCTGCTCATTTCTGCAGAATTTCTCCAAGGGAAAAGGAAGTAACTTGCAATATATCTGCGGCACACATACTGCATTTTTACTTTTCGAGGCAGCTTATTTTAACAGCATTATCAGTATGGTCTGAAGTTTACTTTGATAATGATTTTGCTAAAAAAAAATAAATATCTTTTGATGTGAAGTTGCAGCAATTGCGTGCTTAAATATTATAATGATTTTAGCAAAGTATCAAGCGGATATTTCAAAACTAGCTTTCTTCAGAAACATATAAGCAAGTTTGTATCTAAATTATGCTGTCATTACTTGTTGATCCATTTGCTTTGAAACTGAATATTACCTAGCCTGAAGTTGCTTAATATACTTGATGGAAGTAAGCCTTAAATTGTACTTGTGCTGAACTTAATAAAAGCTCAAGTAAGACCGGTTAAGCTTAACATACTTGAACTGAGCATGCTAAGCCCAACTAACACCGGGATTATTGGCTTGCTTCTAGTTGGACAAGCAACTGTAAATGTATGTTAATATTAAATGTAATTTTATGTAATAATTCTTTCAAAGTTCAAAATAAAACATGTATAAAACATTTTTAATAAAACAAATTGTATAAATATACCTGTCAAAAAAATGAAGAGTATTTTGATGTTTTAATTCATTCAAGCTAAATATGTTTCCCCAATTGTTTTCATATTTAACATATGCCATCCTTATTATAGGAGGCAGTGTTTACAATGTTTATACATATTATGCCATTTGAAAATATAAAAAAAAATGGCATCACGTGTTCGGAAAAAGGGGTCATATTCAATGTAGTTGTACTTAGCAAGTATTATATCCTATAGTGTACTACAAAAAATTGGAAAGTTATTAAAGCATTCTGAACAATTTTGCAGTTTGTGATTTAGAAAATACTTACAACTTGATGTCCTTAATAATTCATGTAAAGATTATCAATATTAGCAGCACAAATATGCATTTTGTCTGTTTTCTCTGGATTTGGTGTAGATAAAATGTAGATAAAACAATTCCTAGCATTCTTAACTTAGTTGCACATCTGTAGTAGACTTTGTACAAAAAATAGAAATGCCTATCTGTGCTATTATACTCAACGTTGTTCATCAGGGCATTCCCATACAAACGGCATAGTTCAATGTGGAGCTTATACCTATACATCTCAGATGTAATAAAAACACTTCATAACCATTTTAGCACATGCAATAAATTTCTACTTCAATCTACTGTGCCATCTGGGATGCTGTGCCATCTGGGATGAAACTGAGCTTATTCACTATATAGAGATTACAATCTGGATATAGTTTGCAAACTATGTCATAGTATTCTCATTTGTCATATGTCGATTACTATGGTATAGTTTGCCAATTGTATCATAATATTTGTATATAAATTATTCTAAAAAGTTAAGCACAGGGTCTTGACCTGTGGATTGTTTATTTATGTTGACAAAAACACAATCATTTTCATCACGCACGAGTGTAGATTGGGCAAGCGCTTCTAACACTCGGTGTATGATGGACATGCTTCTTGATTTTGAGTTTTCTGTTTCAGCTCAGTATGACTCGCATTATTTATTCACTGTATAATAAGATACTATCATAAGTCACAGACCTGTGTTCCCTTTTGATTTATTTTTGAGTTTTAAGTTATTGGAATTGATATGTTTTGTTTTCCAAACTATGTATCTATTGCTATTTATCATAGCTTTTCCACTTGTCAAATAAATAAGGAAAACATTCTTAAATTGTGTGTCTTTGGTGTTCATTTTTATGTCTGCTATAATCAACTTTGAACTATGCAGCAAGCAATCAGACTCTGTTACGAGATCCATACCATAGCCCTTGTATTCTACAACATTGTGAACATGTACTTTTGTGTTGTGTAAGAGACTAGTAATGATTGATTAGGATTGATTAAGGTCAAATCACTGCAGATTAATATTTTGTACATGAATCGTTCAGGATTTTGGTATTATTTTTGGCTTATTTTGTTGCTACTACATGGATAAACATTGAACATTGGGGTCCGCGGCCAAAGCGGTTAGAGCATCAGACTTATGATCTGATTATCGTGGGTTCGAATCCCAGCACTGGCGCTTGAGCTACAAAATGCCCCTAAAGCAATAATTGTCACGTCTACATGATTAGCTAATATATGACTGATTAGTTTAGTTTAAAATAGAGTGGTGTACGTGCCAGCTTGGCATTATGCGGCTTGTCTGCCCTGCCGAGTAATCCAATGAATCAATTTAACCAGACAGACAGAGACAGACAGAAGTTTATTTAAATATTTAGCAAGATTTGGTACGTTGTTATGATTTGAGAGATATTGACTTATTTCCCGTTTGGTCATATTGGGGTATGTGCGTTAATCGGCTGCTTGCTGCATTCTTCAAGGTTTATAGAGTTAAGTGTTTTATAGCAGTCAAGTTAGCTCAATCGGTAAGGCGCTCGCTTGCGGTGCGGAAGGTCCCGAGTTCGAACCCCGCTGGTGCCAAAAAAAGTTGAGTGTGCTTGAAATTCCCTTGGACAAGGAACTAACTGCTAATTGTCTCGTGGAAACCCGTACAAAACTCGGGGAGCTGATCCGGGCAGCGATGGTACGTATGTGGGCTGATCAAGGTTACTTGGGCCATTGTGGTCAGCGAACACCTGTAAAATGTGCAGAGGCCGAGTGGAATTACAAATCTGGGAGGCATAGCGCACTATAAATCCCCAGTATTTATTTATTTTTAAGTTATAATACCGTGTGACCCAAAAAAAGTCATCACAAATGTTGATGCTCGTAGCAGTTAGTAAAATCATTCAGTACATGTAGTGATATTTAGTGAGATCTGGACTACCTGTGTTCCAAATTTCAATGAAAGTGAATGATGATTAATCTATAATTTAGAGAAGTTTAAAGCGATTTGTGTTTTTACCTATTTAAGCAAATCAATTATTCCAGTTGATAAATTTCCCAAGTTTGGTATTTCTATTTTACAGGTCTACATGCTTGTCTTTTATAGTATCAGGAGTTATCATTTTTTTACACAAATTTCTTAATATGTTACTACAGTAATTGCTAATGTTTTAATTGAAATTACTGGTTGATTGATTTTCATTTGAGTGGATTATTTCTCCAAGCACTTTGGTTTCCTCCTGCATCTAAAATCAAAAATTCTTATATTCTGTATTTCACACTTCAATTTAATGCATATGCAATATTTGGTATTAGCCTGGCTTTCCACAAATGATATAAACATGTTCAACTGAGCTCGCCATTTCAAAGTTTTGGTGTCCGTTTTGAGTGCATTATGGCTCGTCAATTCTCATTGCAATAGAAAGTATACTATATCTCAAGATGCGAGCGTCAACAGCGTGAGCATAAATCACGCTCTGCAAATACATGCGTAAATTAGTGCATCAAAATGCAAAAGGCGTTAACAACAAGCGTCGATAAGAAAAACTACGCGAACGAGAGAAAAACAATATAAGATAGACTATATTTATGGTAGTGCAATGCTTAAAGCAGAGGTTCTCAATTAAAATTGTTGACGGGCCATTAAGGACAAATGCCAGTTCAAAAATACATCTTGGCGGGCCAAATTAAGACCTTTTTCAATGCTTTTCCTATATACTTTTGTATTCTAGAGGTGATTGAAGGGTCAAATAAAAGTAGTTCGCGGGCCGGATTTGGCCCACGGGCCACTATTTGAGAAGGCCTGGCTTAAAGGGAAGAAGCAGAGGGCAGACATGGGCAAGATTTATCAAAGGTTTGCCGACAGCATTGTACAACCATTTTACAGAATGTTGAGAAAAACCGAAACCATAACACAAGTATAGAAATCATCAAAAGAAGGATGTGGATATCAAAGATTAGCCTGAAGCCCCTCAAAAATTTAACTTGTCCCAACAACAAGCCTTTGCATCAGGCATGAGATTAGAATTCATGATTTCTATTCTCACGAAGTAAGGGCTAAGAGGGTCACAAATGCTCCAAGACTGAATAATACACATTCATTCCATGAAATATCTAATCAAAGTTCTTGGCACTTTATTATACTTTTCAACAATTCATAAAAAGTTGATAAAAACTGAATATAGATATTAATAAGTACTGTATTTCATATCTTGCGTATTAATACAATAGTTTTTGCAAACTCTGGAAGACCAGACCCATATTAAATATAGCAATGTACCCTCTAGTTTTGACAAATTCTAATTTTGGCATAAACATATTCCACTTCGGTGTGACTCAATGTTCCTTTTAAAGGATTTTGACTTTGCACAAAATGAGGACACCATTAAATCAAAAGGTCCCTATCACTGATAACTGACAAATGTCACATAAAAACTGAGCAATATATTTGAAACAAATGTGGAATAAATCTAGGAATAAAGCTTAAGTTCTCAAACTGAAACCCCCATTTCTTTTGAATAGCCTTAATTGTGCCGATATGAAAGTTTGAAAACTAAAAAGTTTTGAACTTTTGCACCAATCTAGCAACATACTGCCTTAGCTGAAACAATGGTGTCATTCAGTAAAATCATTCTGGTTTCTACATCCATATAGTTCATTAACAAATAAGCATGGTAAAAAGGCAAAATATAGTATACAAATATATACCGACTTGAAGATCTCTGGTAAAAACTATGAACTGAAATGATTAAAATTGCTATTTTACTGAGTTGTGCAGCCCCGAAGTGAAATAGCAAAGTTTTAGTCACTGAAGGATCATAGTTTTAATCCAAAGATCTAAAAAAAGTCTGTATATATTTGTTTTATAAACCAAATTAATAAATTTCTGATTTCTGTAATTTTTATGTGCTAAAAAGTCTAATTTTGTAAAAAACATTTGAAAACATGCACTCACACAATGTTTACAAGGAAGGGGTGCGTAGGTATAAGTGTGCGCAATTGCTTGCGCGAAGTTTGATGAGTGCGTTACTCCTGATGACGCAGGGCTCAAAGCGCACAGTGTTTAAGGTGTTACTCATTGCTAAAAAATGCTAATATTTTGCTTAATATTTCAAAAAGTAAGTCGGTGACCATATTTTTTTATTACGTTTTTTTTTAAAGAACTATATAAGGACCAAAACATATGTGAAAAATAGAGAAAAAAATAGAGCTGTTTTTTTAATTACAAGTGTTTTTGTCCGATTTATTTTGATTTTACCATATAAGTCAATGGTAAAAAGTGGTAAAACAGTGTTTTTGAAATGGATTTTTCTCAAATGGATTTTTCTCAAAAACTAAGTCGGTGACCCCCATTTTTTATTTCAGAAATGTGACCAGCACATATGAAAATACCATATATCAAAAAATTCGAAACATAAATAGAGGAATTCTATCTGTGCTAAGCCACCTTAAGCACTTTCAAGATAACCCTGGATCCAGTCCTGTAAACATTTACACACCTTCAGGGAAACTTTTGTAACATTTATTCTTCTCAGGGACTTATGGGAGACCAGTATTGTATTACTGAAATAAGTAACACTGAATAAATAAAGTTTTACTAAACCCTGAATTAAGCCCTGTAAACATGTAAACCCTGAATTTAACCCTGTCAAAATGAAACAATGAAAACACTTTTCCTTCACTCTATGCTTCGTTATCTATCAGGAAGTATACTGAAAATCACTTACAAAAATATATTCTGTACAATTAATCGGATTATCAAAACACTTCAAGTAGCAGTTCGTTTAAATACAGAGCCGCACCCTTTATTGCACCTCTATTACCCTTTCTAAAAGATACAGATATGGAATCTAATCCAAGTCCAAGTTAATAATAGGGTATTGATTTCATTTGTATAAATCTGAAATTCTGTTTTGAAATTATGTCATTAAGTTCCAAGAACACAGGGTGCACTGTCATTGAGACCTGTATATCATGAATGTCCTCCAATTTCTACTTTTCAGACATTTTCAATAAAACAAGTTTCCCTATTTAGCACATGAGATATGTCAACTTTTTCATGATGCAAACTTGCCGTAACTTTTGACGTCACTCTGTGTTGTGAAATGCGAGAAATCAAGGCTCAATGTTTAATGACTGGCAGCATCAGCTTGTGCTTGTTGGAGCAGGGTTGGTTTTCTCTCTTATTAACCCTGCGATGAAACTTGGTCATCATGGATCTGTCACAGTCAATCAGGTTAAAATTCTTATCCAAGCAAAATCTTATCTCGGATATGTAGAAGACAGAAGGGTTCTGGAAAAAATCATAATGAAATATTATTTTTAAAAATGGTACTTAAAGGACATTGGACAAAATTTTGAAATTTTATTTGTGGATAGTTTTCACTTCATATGTTAGAAAATTACAGTAAATTACCAGATATCATGAAAATTTTGATCAAAACCTTCAGAAAAGTCAAAAATTTGAATTCTGTTTTGTTTGTTGTTCTTGGGTATGAGCAGGGCTTCGAAATCTGCGGTAACGCGGCCGCGCCGTTCCATGAAAAAAAGTTGAAGTCCCAGAAAAAAAAATCTGTATAAGCTTAAAATAATAATTATAATAATAAAAATCACAAGAATTTCTGACGACTGGTGATTTTTTTTCTGGCAATATTGACAGATAAACGAGTAAAATGTTGGGGTGAATGTCAAACTACTGTCAAAAACCAGTGAGTTTTTACAGCGAATCGTGCATTTTGTCATGAATCTCACAGAAAATTCTCATTGGCACAATAAAAGTTCCCAGAAAGGTTTATTTTTTTCTATACCCTGGGAATGAGGTTATTCTGAAAACGTATTTATTGATGCTATAAATTAAGAAAAAAACCAAAATTTGTTTGTAAAACATTCCTTTCACATCATAGATTGCAGATAAATGAAAAGAAATTTGGTGTTTGCATTAGATCTCCTGAAAAGGCCAATTTTAAAAATAAAAGAATATCTAAGTGCGTGTTCACATCACAAATATGTGGGGTCGACCTAGATCCAATGTGGAGTCGACCCACATTAGTTTTGTGTTCACACCTATACCCACATAGTGGATTAAAAGTGGGTTGTGATTTTCACATCCTGGTAAGTGGAGCGAGTCCACTTACCAGGATGAGTAAAGAATGTTCATGATGTTAAGACTATTTTACTTCATCATGTTTGGCAAAATACTAAATATTGTAATATAAAGTAGGCCCTATTCGATTTTTGAAAACATGAAGCATTTAATTGTGTGTTGTTACACAGGTTACTACAGTTATTTTTGAACTATTTTAATAAAAAGGGTTTGAATTTGACAATGAAACTTTGCATGCTATCATTATTACCGCTAATACTTCAAACGATGCAAAAATCTCAAAACGCTGTGGGAAAAGTTTGGGGATGATGCTGAACTTGTCCAATGCCCCTTTAAAAATGTGTGTGAAAGGTGATTTTTCTTTTGTGTTAAGTCAATTTTCAACCTCGGCTCGTAATTATGGAACAAACACCTCTTAGTTAAGGAGCAAGATGAAATGCCGTGAGCATTTCGTGAAGAAAGCAAGACACCTACCTAGACATCTTAAGTGGGCCCTTAGGAATATGGAAAACAATGTTGCCAAAATTGTAGACACGTAGGAGGGCGCTTTAAGCCTTATTTCAAAATGACCGCCAAATATATCATATTTGTTAGTCATAAAGTGATATACCAAAGGGAATACCGTATTAAAAATAAGATTT
>JXSR01S074092.1:59618-70957 GCA_000969725.1 Ophiothrix spiculata | reverse complement strand
CTTGGTTGGAAGCCCAAATGGCCAAAAAATGTGTTTTTTGTGATTTTCTCGAAAAATGTGATTTTTGGTCAAAAATCAACATCACCATAATGTTCCTTGTGAAAATTCATTTCTGGAAATGTATACTTTTATTAGCTTTAAGCATTTTGTTCAAAAGTTATGGTACAAAATAAATTTGCAAAAACGTAACATTAAGTAAGGTGCTTACACCCCTTAACTGATGATTTATTGGCTTTGACCCAACTGCTGACTTTATTTAAATTCAATTTCACCTTCAATATGTGTATGCAAGTAAAGAATTGTGGTCTTATATCATCATATATATCAGCAAAAAGAATAAATCAAAAACTTCCAAAGTATGTGATATCATTGACATACAAACTAAAGAGAAGTGGCTCCAGTATAGACCCCTGAGGAACACCACACAAGATATTCTCATACTCTGAATCATGACTATCATATGAAACATACTGTTTACAAATAAGTTTAAAACATTCTAAAACACCATTATGATTAAGTTTTTGAAGAAGTATTTCATGGTTATTAGTATCAAAAGCTTTTGACAAATCAAGAAAAATACCGAGAATTGATTTAAATTCAACACTACATGAACTTATCGTCCAGTCAATTACAAGAGAGTTATCGTAGCCACACCAACTGCTGATGATGCTGGTTGAGCCAGCGAAATTGTTCCAGGTAAGCGAAAAATGTGTGTAGTGTTGTTCTTAAAGGTGCAATTCATGATTTTGATGCGACGAAAACCTTGTCTCTTTTCTAGCCAAATACAAAGAAGAGTACAACATAAATATATATTGAAAATTTCACTTGATTCCGACTGTTTGTTTCCAAGTTACAAGCTTTTCAGATTTTGAAAATCCCCATAGGCTATTGTGTTGAAATTACTGTCAGGGCCCCGACAATAATTAGAAATTGACACATTTTCTAACTTTTCTCAAAAATGCAAGCACAGATGAAAGAATGGTTTTGGGATCGTAAAATATACCAGTTGAGGATTCTTATAAGCCAAAAAACCCAAATTTCATAGAGGTGACCTTGATGGTGAAAAGTGGATCATGAATTGCACCTTTAAATTAAGTTCTCATGTTTTCTCTATGTATGAATATCCACTTGTATAAGAAAAATAGGAATTGTGCCTTCATTTTTATCACTGGTTTGTTTACTTTGTCAACAAGCTGAGTTATTGCCGAATTGGTTGTTCCAATTGAAAGACCTACCTTGATTTTACTGTCAAAGTTAAACGGCCATGAGCCATTGCAGTTAAATGGATCAACTGACTGGTTGGAGTGAAAGACCTACCTTGATTTTAGTGAAGTTAAACGGCCATGAGCCATTGCAGTTAAATGGATCAACTGACTGGTTGGAGCTGGATGGCCTAAAACAAAGGAAAAAAATAAATATTAGCAAGACCACAGTACTGGGCAAAAGAGCAGGCCATATGCGGTTATAACCTGGGAATGACTCTTGAATTTGTGCTCTTTTTAAATTGAATATGAAAAATACTCAAATGGCATGACTGTAAAACATGTTAGATGGTGTATCCTCTATTATATAACTCATCCACAGATTCTAGTCATTTGATTGGTAAGATTGTAACACATGACTATTTGTTATTTTTATTATCACTATTATCTGTTTGATAGTCTATCAAAACTGCAGTGTACAGTAGTGACCTATTGCTTTCTACTACATGGGTAACAGTAGTATAGTAGTTTAAATGTGTTATCAAATGACTAGAATCTATAGATGAGTTATATAAAACAAATATTAACTGCTTATATTCTTGCGATGGTAAAAATATACCATCCCCCATTGAAATATTAATTGTTCCATTTCACTCTCCTATCGGCTCGGCTCGTGAAATGGAACAATCAATCTTTCAAATCGGGCTGGTATATTTTTACCATCACACTCATAAGCAGTTAATATTTGTATACTATCATGCCGTTTTGGGTTTCAAGTGTTGCGTTAGTTTCAAATTAAAAAGACACCCAGATCGGTGCTATTTAATGGGCAAATTTCATTGATTGCTATATTGTTATAAATTTGCATAAAGACATGTTGGAATAAAATATCAACATGTTTCTTTCTTTTTCCTGATATTTTGCAATAGTAGACCGGGTAGTTGTAAACGGGGTCATGTTAGAGTAAATCCTATGGGACGGCAGCCATCTTGGATTGTCGCTCATGGAGGGTGAGTTATTGTACTTCCGGCATTTAAAAAAAAATCACCTTGTTTAGGCTTTCGCCAAGGAAACCCAACTTGGTACTTGGTACCAAGTAAGCTGAAAGAAGCTTATAGGTTCCAAGATGTTTTTTAAATTCAGTTTTGAATGCAGGAGGAAGACTGGAGCACCCGGAGAAAAACCTGCGGAAGCGAGCATGGACTGAAAACCAAATGCACTTAAAGCCCCGGGCGCGGGACTCTAACCCAGGACATCATTGGTGCAAGGCGAGGGACCCCATGTGCAACTCACAGAGATTCAAGAGGGGACTGCGTTTGAGCAGAGGGGAGTGTGGCCGAGTGGTTAGAATATGGGTCTCGTAATACAGAGGTTGTGGGTTTGAGTCCTGGGTACGGCGGTTTACGTCTCCTTGTTTCCTTGGGCAAGAAACTCTAATTGCTCTGTGGTTTGGAAGTCACATTAAGCAGTCGGTCCCCTGTACGAATGCTCCTTGGGGCACTGCATAAACTGTTTTCCTGCAGGAGCAGAGGGCTCTACGTGCCTCACTTCTTGAGTCTTCGCAACAGATTCGCAGGAAAATTGGCGTACTTTGATCAGAGCAAGTCCAAATACACGCTATTGAAACGCAGACGCGGTTTGCGCATGAAACAAAATGCACACGCTGTATATGCGTCAACTGAAGATTTAAGCGATCTGCCTGGATATCGGGCCAAACTCTCTTATGGCCTGTAAAAGTAATTTCACTAATTATAGGCCATAATTACAGGCCAATTTTAATCCTTCCAGGATTTTCAAAAAATCTTGATAAGCTTGTAGTCTTGTTCATTTTTAGCAGTCCATAAACCATTCAGTGTTATTGTCAATTAAGCTATTGTTTGTTGTCAATATAGCTATTGTTTATTGTCAATACAGCTATTGTTTATTGTCAATATAGCTATTGCTTATTGTCAATATAGCTATTGTTAAATGTCAATGCAGTTAAATTGACACCTTATATCTAGCGCCTGAAGCTCCTCCTTCGCACAGCCCAGGTCAAAATTCCAGTTGATCCCAGTTGAACTGGTTTCTCTGAAACCAGTTGAACCAGTTCAACTGGTTTTTCCAACTGGTCGTAGAATTTCCGTCACGGAAAATGGAACACTTCCAACTGGGATGATGAAAAAAATTTCTTTTCACTATTTTAACTATGTTTGTGTCATTAGAACTTCAATTGATGTCTCAAGCTTCGTTTACTGGGATTTCTTAATGCTTTTGCAACTGTGTTTTATTTTAGATGGTTGTCAGGTTATTTTCACACTATGAATGTATGGATCTCTTATATATATCAAAGTATCTTTGACTTTATAAATTCTGTGGTGTTAAAATTTGATTACCCAGGTCACAATTCCAGTTGAAACCAGTTGGAAATCTCAACTGTGTTGAACTGTGCTTAACTATGTTCAACTGGATTGAACTAGGTTACAACTAGGTCAAACTGGTATTTGTTGTAGTTATGAAACCCCAGTTGATCCAATGATACCAGTTGAATTGGTTTCATTTGATACCAGTTGAACTGGTTTCATTTGGTACCAGTTGAACTGGTTTTATTTGATACCAGTTGAACTGGTTTCATTTGATACCAGTTGAACTGGTTTCATTTGATACCAGTTGAACTGGTATCACATGAAACCAGTTAAACTGGTTTAATTTGATACCAGTTGAACTGGGATCAACTGGAATTTTGACCTGGGTGATCGGTACCCAGTTCAATCAAGATGAATCCTAAATTTTCAACTGGTATTCAGGAATGTTAACTTGGATCAACTGGGATTTCATAACTACAACAAATTCCAGTTGGACCTAGTTGAAATGTTCAAACCAGTTGATACACCAAATGGTATTCAGAAGTCTAATTTGGATCAACTGGGATTTTGTAACTAGTACACAAATACCAGTTGGACTCAGTTGAAACCTAGTTCAAACCAGTTGGATCAACTGGGATTTCATAACTACAACAAATACCAGTTGGACGTAGTTGAAACCTAGTTCAATCCAGTTGATACACCAACTGGTATTCAGAAATGTCAACTTGGATCAACTGGGATTTCATAACTACAGCAAATACCAGTTGGACCTAGTTGAAACCTAGTTCAAACCGGTTGAACATAGTTAAGCACAGTTAAACACAGTTGAGATTTCAACTGGTTTCAACTGGAATTTTGACCTGGGAGGGGACGAACAGCGTGATGTGTCATCTCCGAATCACAGAGCAATTAAAGACAAGTTTCTTGCCCAAGGAAACAAGGAGACATAAACTAGGTCTTGATCCAAGAATCTCTGTATTACAAATCCTGTGCTCCATTTGCATAGACTCATCAGGAATACACTTTATGCAGCGCCCAAGGAGCATTCGCACAGGGGACCAACTACTTAACATGACTTCCGAACCATGGAGCAATTAGAGTAAAGTTTAATTCTTGCCCAAGGAAATAAGGAGACGTAAACCGCTGCGCCCAGGACTCAAACCCACAATCTCTGAGACCCATGCTCTAAACGCTCGGCCACACTCCCCTCTGCTGGACCACACTCCCCTCTTGAATCTCTGTGAGTTGCAAAATGTGGAATTTTATGTATTGCATTTAAGTATTCCATATGTAAAATTCACCATCATCATATATATTTTCATTCAAAATCCAATGGTACACTACCCAATGCCAAGAGATCACTTACCACAGGCCATGAATGGTCAGATTGTTAACTTGTGGTGGAACTTCACATTTGACCTGCGGGAAAATGAAAAAAAAATGCTGAATAAAAATAAAATACATTGTAACTCAACAGAATCTTAACAGGACATATGACAAAAAGATTTAAACTTTATTTCCATGAAAACATTACAACAACATTTTACATCAAAAAAATAACACAATAATAATAACACTTGAACAAACAAAAGTTATATGGAGGAGAAGACGGGAGGGCCAATGAAGCCTGGCAATTGTTTACCCTAAAAACACAAGAACAGAACACCAGACATTCAGACGGGACAAGATCAGCAAAAAACCTGTGTGATTATATAAATATAACTAAGTTGACCGTTTATTTTTAATTGGACTCGAAAGTGTTTGATTTAGCAGATTTCATTTATTCTGGGAGAGAATTCAACATTAAGTCGGCCATAGGTTTGAACAGAACGGTCTGAAAAGGATTTCTTATTTTTTGTATGATTAAAGTCATTAAGATGTCTGGTTGGGTAGTCATGTCTGAACGTCTCGTGAAGTTATTTCTAAAAGATGCCTACCAGGGAGCAGTTCATTGTTTGAAAACTTATTTTCAAACAGGGCATGTTCCCAATCTTATGTTTTGTACATGATTACTAACCCCAATAAATACCACCCATTTGTCGTATCATTCAAGTTCTTTGACTAATAACGAAGTGCCCCGCAAATTGTCCAAATCATTGAATTTCCATGTCTGGGAATATATTCCTGGATGCATGTTGCTTGTTTTTTTAAAGAGGTCAGTGGTCTTTTCTTTCAAAATGGGGTCTTTGGAACTGAAGTAATCTTGAAAAGAGCATCTTGGGAGTAGAAGATGAGGCTTGAAAAAGGGGGTCTTAAGGGCATTACATACCCATACTTTCCTGCAATGTAAGTACCCCCCCCCCCCCCCCGGGATGGAACCAATCCCAGAGACTTAAAACCACCTTGTGTTTATCAAGCTTATGTAGTATCAATGATTGTTTTACGATGTCTCTCTTTATGATATCAGTTAGCACAGCACAGACACTGATAAATCATGCAAACAGTACGGTAGTAGAAGCCTATATTGAAGACATCCTGGTAGTCCATTTTCAAAATAGTTGATGACTTCCTGGTTGGCCAGAAGATTTATTAAGTGGTTGTTAAAGATGATACAAATAAGATGATAGACAACTTGTCTGTTTTGAAAAACACTATCAACACAGAAACTTATATTACAACAAATAACTTAAATTATAAATTATAATGTTCTTGTTGAACATACTGAAAACAAATTGAAATTAATAGAACCTTCAAGTAGCTTGAGTGTTTCTATACACAAATAGGTAATTAGTAATATTGTGTAAAACAAACCAAGGAAGTACACTTACATCCCGTTCAGGCACACCAAAAGTAATTGTTAAGCATCTTAAGTCGTATTTGATTTATTGTAAACGCCAATATTTTCGCGCTCAGTAATTTTCGTGCACGGGCCAATTTTGAATCATTCTGTTTTAATTTTCACACTTATGATATTGTTTACGTGCAGCGGTATGCGCATAGCATTTTTCGTGGTACATTTTATTTCACACAAAGCAAGTTGAGCGCGAAAATAAATGATGCGCGAAATATAGGCCTACCACATAGATACAGTATATTGAACTCACCTAGTACCTGTGTGTAAACAATTCAGGGCTGAAACAGTTCAAGTCTACTTCAAACGTCTATAAGAAATCATCTTACATCAAGTTTTTAACTTGCTACAAAGCAAGTTCAGCATGTTAGTGAATTGATGTAACTCAACTAACGATGACTTTTCACATGTGTAAACACCTGTCGACATTAGTCATGTTGAATTTGTGTTTACAAGTAAGTAAAGTACTTTTTGCTTATCTAGAGTTGTCTTTGAAATTAAAAACTTTAACAACACTAAATCCTGTGAAACAGACTACGGTACTTTCAAGTTGACAAAATCAAATCCTACAATAAAGACTGTCATGTTGACAACATCAAACAATGTAAGAGATTTGTGTAAAGTTGACAACATCAAATCCTGTGAAAGAGACTACTGTCAAGTTGACATTAAATCATGTGAAAGAGACTACTGTTACATGTGTAAGTTGACAATGTTCAATAAATTATGTGAAAGAGACTACTGACAAAGTGACAAAATCACAACTGGTTTCAGTTGAAATCAGTAAATAAAAGGTTTCAACTAAAACAAAAAAAAACTCAGCCTGTTAAAACTAGGTTCATTGGAATTTTGACCTGGAGTTACCCACAACTACTTACCTTTTTATCGTTATCTCTTTGCAACGTACAAAATGTCTGAGTCCATGAATATGACAGTGTTAAAAAGTCCCAGTCATTATCTTTCAATGGCTCCAACTTTGTAGACCTGAAAAAAGGAAAAAAGAATGTTGTCTTTGAACAACCAATGAGTAGTTAAGGCATCACAGAGTCTGAATTATTTCAGAAAAACCCTATAAACCAGTTTGTGTTTTATTTGCAGAGAGATGGACCGAACATAATAAGCAGCACATACTGAAACTACTACTTTCTACTTACGGTATTATGGGTTTAATGTAAATGTAAATAGGCAATTCAGTCTCGAAGTGTTACGTGTAATCGGATTATCACCGTAACAACTGGTTCACGCTTTCTAGTTTTGAACCATGATCGAAATGATCACCTACGCCGATGGAATCAGCGCTTGTTCCCTTAACCCACAAGCGCTGACGACGAGCCCATGCCTTCGTCTTCAGGGTGTCGCAGTAAATCCAAATTGTCAAAGTTTAGCCACTAATTTATGTCACTTAAAATACAAACGTACTCACAATTAGGACATAATCCTGTTCAGGAGACTCTCCCGTGCGTTGTGTTTATTTTAAATCCAAAATCTGAGGTGGTTAAAACGATGAAAAGGAGCAAACATTTGCCCGAATTCTCACAACGCAACAGTATTCCATGTTGACAAACTCGAGCGTTCACAAGCACTGGAATTAGGCCAACCACACTCTGTAAATACGTGCGACTTTCACGCAAACCACCGTAGCAACAAGCGTCGTTCTCAAAAAAAAACGCGAACGGAGAAATTAAATTGTTAAAAATACTATAGTGTAGAACTTACCCTGCTCGGTAAATGTGCTGAATATGAGACCCATCTTGACTCTCTCTCAGGGGACTAGCTTGAGAACAACACCAAAGACTGATGATAAATAATGCCGCACTTAACATATAAGCTTTAAGCTTTGTCGCTTTTGGAGACATGATGGACTATGACGATGGAAATGATGGAAGTTCAGTGAAGTTTGGTAAACCAGTAAAGCTTACACTCACACACGTCCTGTTTCTGACTTGTTAACAGCAAGCTGTGTATGTGATATCAACAATGATAATCTCACCGTTCTCAATAGGCAACCAAACTAGAGCATTTCGTAATTACACCATTACAACAATTTTTATGATGATTTCCCGATTTAATCACTGACACTGATCAATGACATGACATTTGGGACTGTACTGATATTTCATGATCGTTTGTTTTCGGAAACCGGTGATCATATGGTCGATCATGTGGCTTTGTGCGCTTGCGCAATGTTAAGTATGACACGCTAACTACAACCTTATTCCCCGTTTATTTTTTGTCAATGGCACGCCACAGACGACAATGCTTTCATGAAAAACGTTTTCACTTTGAGTTTTCAGAATATTTAATATAACATTAAATAATTGAAGAGGTAGGCGCAATATAATGCTAACCCACACATATTTTCCGACCACCTTTGTACTGGTTTTGAAACAGATGCATGCATTTAAAACAAGTTATTACATCATTGAGTCAATTAATTTTGGGAAAAACATAAAAAAACATCTCTGGCTGAGTTTCATTATCACCATATTGTATACTTTTTTCAGCAAAATCATTGTATGGCTAAAATTAAGCTATTCAAAAGTCCAAGGGTGGCTTAAAAATCAGACACTATGGTTTAGCAGTTTTAGCACTCATGATATCGCCCCTGAATTCACATTCAACGCCATAGATCATTTAGAAACACTGTACGTCTTCTGGAATCACTGAATTTATAATCCTTGCATCAAGTACTCTTAGATCTGTCATTTTGAAAAAGAAAAACTTTGGTATCTAGTGTTTTTAGAAAGTTAAGAAATTGTAATGTGACAGATATTGGGGCAATATTATAGTGCTAACCCTCATTTTTCAAGTGACTGACTTGTGTTATTGAAATCACTTGGGACTTCAATTTTGGTCAAAATATTTTCATTCACCCATGTACTTCATCATAATAAACTTTTCGAAAACCTTGTTTTCATTTTTATAGTTAAAATATCATTCAAATCAAAACCAGTAACATGTACAACAAGAGGGTTAGCACTATATTGCGCATACCCCGAGTCAATTGTATAGACGTATGCATTTCTAAGTGTTGTACACGGTTGCTCATATAGTTGGAATAAAAATATTGTTACCACTTTTTTACGTAAAGGTCAATTTATGATGAAAATATCTGGAAATTTATGCTGCTTTTGGTCAGATTTGATAGGTAATCTTGTTGGTTGTGCAAGTGAACTCCGAATGTGATCAATTTTCTTATGTACTGGTAAGGGGGCAACAACAAAAATTGGTCAAAAACGTGATCTTTAGGTCCAATTTGATTTGACCCCGCCTTGTTCAAGATCACTTTTCTACCCAAGTTGAGTGGTCATATGGAATGTCTATCTGTATTAGAGTGATATGCAGGTGGTTGATGTCTTTGTCGCGCTTGACTGAGCCAAGAGAATGCTTGGAAGCAAAGCACAAAATGATCCTTCAACGCCCCTCAATTTACAAAAATAGCGTTGTGTTGAACATGGAATGGTCCCCGGCGGTATGTGACATCTTGAAAACCTTTAAAGATGCCATAAGCCGCCGGGAACCATTCCACGTTCACTAAAACCCCAAGAAAATTGATCACATTCGGAGTTCACTTGCACACCCAACAAGATTACCTATAAAATCTGACCAAAAGCAGCATAAATTTCCAGATATTTGGATATTTTCATCATAAATTGACCTTTACATAAAAAGTGGTAACAATATTTTTATTCCAACTATATGAGCAACCGTGTAAATGTCACAAAGTGCAAAGACACTCAGTGTTCACTCTGGCCAGTGCCTCAATCAATCAAACATAAGTGTTTCAATTATTATAAGATGTGTAAGCCTAAACACGTTTACAGACTGAAGGCAAAAATGTGCATAGAACAGTGCTAAACAAAGTTTTTTACAGTGCATGTATTCACTAAAGGAGGAATACTGACAATGATAAATTGCAACATTAGCATAAACTACTACCAATATACCAATACTTTTGCCAATTTAAAATGACATTTAAATCAGCATGGAAATGCTCTAAGAAGAAGAAGAAGAAGAAGAAGAAGAAGAAGATATAAATTAGGCAAAAGACCTCTTAATTATAATGATATTAAGCAATAGACCTACTGTTCTTTCAGATTTAGCCTTGATTTATAAAATTTCAGTACTCTCTTTTGTTCCAGATTTCTAGTGGACTTAGCACACTTTGCCACTAAAGAGATTAGCAGATTTCTAGAAACACCCCTTTTCATCATTTTGGCCAAGAGGTGATTACTTAGTTGGTTGTCGAATGACTTCAAATGAAAAAAAGAATGAAGCAAAAATCTTGGGCAAAGTGTCAAAAAGTTGTCCAATGTTGAGCAAAGTTACGCAAAGTTGCACAATGTTGCCCAATGTTGGTTGCTTGTTTGTTTGTTTGTTTGTTTACTTTGGTTGGTCCGTGACGAACACATGCCATTAGATCCATGATGAACTCGTTGCCCAATGTTACGCAAAGTTGCCCAATGATGCCCAATGTTGCGCAAGGTTACGCAGAGTTTCCCAATGTTGCACAAAGTTACAAAGTTGCCCAATGTTACGCAAGGTTGCATTAAGTGGCCCAATGTTGCCCAGTGTTACGCGAGGTTGCAAAAAGTTGCCCAATGTTGCTCAGAACTACGCAAAGTTTCCCAATGTTGTGCAAAATGCCCAGTGTTACACAAGGTTGTGCAAAGTTGCCTAATGTTGCACTAAGTTACACAATGTTGCCAAATGTTGCGCAAGTTTACGCAGAGTTGCCCAATGTTGCGCAAAGTTATACAAAGTTGCCCAATTTTGCACAAAATTACCAAATGTTACGCAAGGTTTCGTAAAGTGGTCCAGTGTTACGTACTTAAGATTGCACAAAGTTGCCAATGTTGCGCAAAGCTACGCAAATATTCCCAATGTTGCGCAAAGTTGCCCAGTGTTATGCAAGGTTGCGCAAAGTTGCACAAAGTTGCCCAATGTTGTGCAAAGTTTCCCAATGTTGCACAAAGTTGCCAAGTGTTACACAAGGTTGCA
>JXSR01S074092.1:35150-46289 GCA_000969725.1 Ophiothrix spiculata | reverse complement strand
TGGGGACAGATTTATCTGTTGCGACTCTCAAAGTAATTTTCTACCAAATATTTTGAACATGCAGTGTGTTTGATGCTGTTTTAATTATGCTTTGAAAAAGTATTTTGGCGGCCATTTTGGACTCGTTATTGGCGCCATTTTGGATTTTTAATATGTTAACTGTCTAATTTGGGTACAAATATATCTGTTGTAACTCTCAAAACCACTTCCCGTCAATTATTTTGCAAATACAGCTTGTTTATTGGTGTTTTTAAATTTTTTTAACCCATTTTTACACTTTAAAACATACTTTGGCGGCCATTTTGGTTTTTGGTACGGGCACCATTTTGAATTTTAAACACCTTAACATAACAATTAGAGGACAAATGATCTTGTTGCAGTCCTAAATGTAATATTCTGTTGATTATTTATGTTAATTGACATTTCAAAGGGTAATTTTGTCATTTTTCGTTAAAATATGCCATTTTGGCGGCCATTTTGAATTCCAAGATGGCCGCTACTTTCTATGGATATCATTTTGTGCTTATTAGATTCCTTGAGTATTAAAACATTGGTGTAGACACCAACATTATGGCTCTATGTTGTTCAGAAACCAAGATATAAGCGAAAATAAGTTAAATTGGCGGCCATTTTGAAAAATGGCGGCCATCTTGAATGCATACATATTGAGATTTTGGTAACATGCAAAATATCATTCAGAATGGTCCCCCGAACAAAATGATACCACTCGTGGAGGTTCTTGGGGGGGATGCATGGTGGGTCATCGAAGCCCATGGACTATTTCATTATCATTATTCTGTCGGACGCAGTTGTTGAATTTGGCGTACTCAGTCCTTGTTACTGGCGTGAAACTTACTGTGCGATGTCTATGGAGTGATCCAATATTTCCAAAATATTTTATGTTTCCGCTCTGATTCTTTAAACTTTTCTTACAATAAAGTTGAAGGACACATTTTTGAACAACATATCATAGAAAGGGGTTGATTCAAAAATTAATTTAGCTGAAAATGTAAATTTTGTAGACTTTTTCATTGACCTCCAATGCAATGTTTCACGCCAGGGAGTAACATGGAACAGCCTCAATTGACCAATCAGAGGACAGCATTCTATTCTGTGACATCAGTGCGTCCGACAGAATTGAATATTAATTTTTGAGGTTTGGGGAGCAGTCAAATATCAAATAGATACAGTTATATTAAAGGGACTAGCCTAGATTCCACTTAGAATTAAAAACTTATGGAAATGCTCTAAATAAAGCGTAAAAGTGTACAGTAGTAATATCAAATAATTAACAAAAATTACACAGGAATGGCTCAAATTGAGAGATAATTAATTTGCAATATCATTCTTTGATGGTGGTGTGACTATCTTGTGTTTTCTGAATCCTAAATTTGTACCTGAGATCTGGATTTACCAGATAAAAAATCAAACAAAGCTCTTAGAGATAATTTAATACATATTAAAAGAGAAACAATTTCATCAAAAATAATTTATTTACCCATCACATGTGTAGAAACAAATTTTTTTTAAATTTTGGAAACTAGAAACACTGTTTTAACATCTTTTTTTTTCGCCGGCGAAAAAAAATTAAAGCAGGTAAAGAATTGCAATTTTCTCCAATATTCCTCAAAATCAGGGAAAACTACTTGTAGGTAAGTTATATTACTATAAACATGTTCTACTGATTCATGTAAAAAATATTTAGGTAAAAAATTAGTGGGAAGATTCTAGGCAAGTCCCTTTAAGGCTGATGCTCTGAGATGCTCAATTGAAGAGAGCACAACCTTCAAAAATGAGGAGTCATTGATTCTTGAGGATTCCAGGCCTATTTTGATGATTTTGTTGTTTAGTGAGGCGTGTTGTTTTGGCAAAAAACAAATTTAATTGTCATTATCAACAAAATTGTTGGAACAAAATCAAATTCAAAAGTGCATATTTGTGCCAAATAATATTGTGTTTCTTACTGGAAAATTATTCACAACAACCTGTAACTGAATGACTTTTGTATCAAGTTCTTTTCATCTGCATAATTGGTAATTTAATTTCAATTTGAAACTGTTTCAATTTTGCAAAACTTTTATTTTTGTCGCACTTTAAAAAGTTTTTCCCACGTGCCGCAAGTGGTGCAAGCAAATGATGGAACGCTTGTGGCATTCTTTCATTGTCCACGGGCCTTGCTCACTTTTTGACTTTTGACACAATAGTGGCTTGATTTTGCCTTGGGATATTTTCCGAACACAGACAACCCTTTTTGTTCTTTTCAATTTCAATGCGACTCAGCACACTTTGATTCAACAGGTAAAATCTGTGTTATGGCATGAAGTGACTTGATCAGATTTCTATTCAAGTTCAGCATATTAATAAGTCTATTGGCATGATACAATTAATAACAAAAGAATTAGCCTTGAGGCGCTTTGGGACTCTTTAGGCCTAGTACTGTGTGACGGTGCCATTGGGGCTTTTCCCACGGCCAAGTTCGCCTTGGTGTGTCATATATAGCTGGACTGGTAGTCTGTTTCTCTTGGTAGTCATTGAGAATCCAACCTGCCCACCTTTTCTTCCCCAGAGAACACCAATCAGGAAATTGAGTTTGTTACATAGTATGAAATTACCCATAAATTTTACCTGGTATGGCCACAAATGTTAAAATGATTGGCCCATAAACCATTATTTACCAACAAAATTGATCAGGGGAGGTAGACATCAAAGTCAAGTTTAGAGATAATGATGATGACAAGGTGATGATATGAGCCATGGAGAGTAGTCCCATCCATAGGACCTTTGTTTTTTCAGTGACACTATCTACAATACAATCCACCATCACATTATAATCCATCCACTGACTACTAGAAAACCCCGAGTTCTATATAGCCCAACCCCACTGATCTCACCCTGAAAAAAAGTTCGGGTGGGTAGTAACTGGCTTTCTAGATCACTGGACTTGGTACTTAGGCCTATATGTTTTACCTTTATATTTGTTTGTGTCTTCCGAAAAAACAAGGGTTCTGTGAATCGAACTACCTGGAGAATGGGTATACATGTGGGCAGGATGTGAGCCCTGAGAGAGGGTATGAACACATGATGTCAGCCTGTATGATGTTGGGTTTAATGGTATAATGTCTTGGGTCCTGATGGCTAAGGTGGGTGTATGCAGGGATTGCTGTTGACTGATTCAATGGCATCAATATGTCAGTAGAAATTGGAGTAAAGTGGTGAAATTATTTATTTATTGCAATTGAGCAAACTAGTATGTTGTAAATTGTCCAGTCAGAAATCTTGAATATTGAGTTAAAAAGTCTAGCCTTGTTCCTCCGATGCTGAAGGTGCCCCCAGGTAGGAAGCGCAAGTTTGTGATTGAGTTGGAGGCTAATTTTGATAAACATTGCTTTCTTCAGTTGATATGAACGCAAACTTCTATTTCAGATCATGGTGTCATGTTCAACTAGTAAGTGATAAAGTTGGGAAAGTACATAGAATAAAGGTGTTATCCTATATCTCGTTTTCAGTGGGTTCTATGTCAATAAAATACACCAAAATGTAAGTCTATTAATGCGAACGTCATGAAGGTGTAGATTTGTACAAATCCCAGATGGAAGCCATTTAGCAGCATTTTGTGTAGGCTTTTCCATCTGTAGGTGTATACATTAATACATCTGTCCTCAATTTACATTAAAAATGATCTAGACCATAAAATTTGTGTTCCGTCTCATCTGTAAAGCGGCTTTGATGATGTAGATGAACTCACCCTAGTCCCTCATGTCGTAAGCCCAGCAGATCATGGGGATCAGGAAAGAACTGATTAATTATCTTTGACTAGACAACAGACAATTCGTAAATAGGACAAATTTTGTCAGAAGTCCATTGTGGGGGCCAGATGTGATTGTGATAAAAGCCAGGTTATTCTTATTTTTTCTATAATTAATCCCAGACATGTGTCTGACTGTGACATTTGACGTCAAAGTCGAGGAATCTTTGATTGACGTTTTGCTGGACTTGGCAATCGTGATGACTTTTCCTGTCTAATACCAGCAAGTCTAGAGAGATGGTTTCCTTTGGAACAAATTGAATTTGTTGAAATCAATTTACGAAACACTGCCAGTCACAGCAAATTTATCATTAGTGTCTATAATTTACTGAACAACATTGGCAACAAACCTGTGACACCCTGATACATTTTAAATCATGTTACTTGCTGTGCAGTGATACAATTTCAGATAGCTCTGAGG
Organism: Ophiothrix spiculata; assembly: GCA_000969725.1. NCBI lineage: Eukaryota > Metazoa > Echinodermata > Ophiuroidea > Amphilepidida > Ophiotrichidae > Ophiothrix > Ophiothrix spiculata. The sequence continues at coordinate 42,063 of JXSR01S074092.1, read as the reverse complement.
AGCTTGATTTTATTTTTCCAAATAAATATTGGTTTGAGAAAGATCAGGTCTAGGCCAAGAAATACTATGTAGGTCTACCTTGAATATGGCATTTAGCAAATTCTCAATGATAAATTTTGGTCCTACAGACAATTCTATCAGCTGTTCTGTAAATTCAGAATTCTATCTTCCCTGAAAAAAAACCAAAATGTGAATTTGATATAAAATCATGGGATGGGATGGGTTCATTACCAGCGTCCGAAATAATGAGTTGGAGAGTGCATGCACTGGTGCATGTAGAGTACAATTTCTACCTGCACCAGACAAAACTTACATGCACCAAATTTTTTGAGGAATTTGAGAAATTGGTTGGAAGTGGGATTTTGATTTTTTTAACTGTTGCAACACATTCAGAATATCGCTTCGCCCGTGGTCTTTTTTACTACGGTACTATTAATCATCATCCATCATCATGCTCATGATGTTGAGTTTCATCCTTGACCTTTCCTCCGCTTGATCCTCCACTGGATTTTTTTCCTCGGCCTTCTCTAGCTCATCGCTAATCTCCTTCCTTTTGTCGATAAACTTCCATAGAAAAAGTAAGGATTTTTGTATCGACGGTGCCATAATTATTTACAATAACAAACCAGTTTGATCAAAACTTTTCGGCAAATCAAAGGGCCAATTTGTTTATTTTATTTTTCCTCGAGAGGGTATGACAATTGACGTATTTCTAATACCCCCATGTCGCCGCTGATTCGCCTGTTCAGAACATGTGACACGGCGAAAAGGTATTCCCTCCTTTTCGCTGAGTTCCGGTGACGTTTTTCGTAATAGGTATCGGTGAAACTCAATGGAGCAATAGCGACATTCGGGACACTATGGGAATCCCCTTATGACGATGTCACTGACGATCAAATTTCAGGTTGATTTGACGCCAATTTTGACTGAATTTTTAAGTATAAATGATTAAACTTTTCACTTTAAATTTTATATATTTTTGAGTATCACTTATGTACACAAATTACGACAAATGAGTTGTAATATTTCAGGTTTAAGCTTACAAGTTACATGCACCGTGTGCATGTAGTATAGAAAACTTACATGCACACGAACATTTCTACATGCACGAGTGCATGTGTGCACCCGGTTATTTCGAACGCTGTTCATTACGCCTAAAAAATATGTTTGTTTGCCCTCCGTGACCGACCCCAACATTCAAAAAATTTGGGTCAGGTATTTTTTGTTTATTTTTTTTTTCTTTAAACATGTAAAATATGAAAACTCAATATTTTCGATGAAAAACGTTAAATTTGGCAGTATAAAGTTGTAAGTAGTATAAAATGCATATTTCCTCTAAATAATGACCCATAATCTTTGAATAAGCTCTGCATTGCTTGGTGGTATTCATGATAAGATCCATGGAATGACATCATTATTTTAAAATATATGTGATGAGTAATAAAAAAAACACCTCAACCGACCGACCGACCCAAAATTTTAATTTTTTCCACTGGAGGGCAAACAAACAATTTATTTTTTTGGCCTTATAGAAGACCAGTGAACAGCTTAAGTCAGCTTTTAATAGTCGTTTTTCAAAAAGTAGTCTTTCATTGAATTTTTAACTTGCTAAAAGGCAAGTTAAGTCATGTTAGTGAATCAACCAGACTAACAACAACTTTTCATATGTGTAAACACCTGTTGTCCTATAGTCACATTGAAACATTGAATAATAATTGTTTACTTTACCATAACCTCAAAAGGGCATTCAAAAAGTGAAGTAGAGTTAATTTCAGTTCGACTTCAAAATCAAAGCGTGTGTGAACATTTGCAAGCCAAGTTTCTTTGCGCTAACTCGACAACAACTTAATACAACTTTTTGATGTGCCTGAACATGGTACTTGGGATAAGATTTGTTGAGATACATATAAACATTCAAGTGGAACCTTGGTTGGCATCGACCCAAATTGAATGCTTTGGGATGAAGTGTTGGTTTCTTTCCAATCCTGTGTTTGTGTAGTCTCTAATAAACTACTGCTCTCCTCATATTAAATGCCCCTTTAAATATTTCCAAAATGTTTCTTGCATCAAAGCTTGATTGGCAATGAGGCCAAAAAAAAAGTTGTTTGGTTGTTCTCCACTGCCCGCCCCTATTTTTCGAAAATGGAAAAAAGTTTTTACTGTACAAAAGTATATCGCACCTAATTTTCAGATTTCCAAAAAAGTTTTTTTTTCTTTGAGAATATTGATCTTTTGAAAATATTTTTAAAGTTGTTGTTTTCATTTTGTTTACATTTTGATACTGTTTTTAAACTTGTTTAAAGAGGTTTTTCGGTACAGTAGACTTATTTGCATCTTTATAGAGGCCATAATTTGGTGTAGCTCTGAATTAAAGTTTAAAAAAAATCTTGAAAAAAAATCAGCCTGCCTGCACTTGCTCAAAAAAGTTGTGGAGGACAACCAAACAATTAATTTTTTTGGCCTAATGAAAAACAACATTTCTAAAGGGCAAAATGCAAAGTCTCATAGTGCAAAATTTAAAAAACTTGGGATACAAATGCACTACACCTAATACTCTACAAGCAGATCTACAAGAATCACCATTATGATGACAGTGGAAACAATGCTGCAACTCTCCTGAATCTTTCGATGAAAATCGTCATGTCAGTGCAAGAAAGTCGTATCTGAAATGGCTGCCATATTTGAAATATATTTAACAATTCATCACTAAAATACAAAAAATCTCAAAATTTCAAGAGCCACTGACCCAAGACTGGACATTTCACAGTGTGTAATGCAAATTAATAACAAATGGCAGCTATTGCAGATACGACTTTCTTGCACTCGCATGACGAAACGAAGCCCTGACTTCTCTCCTTTTCCCAGGTGAAATTGGGATGATTTTAACCACAACTTTTGTAATCTTTTCCACTTGGACTTGGTATCCCCTTCTTTCGACCTACCTAATGTCCAGACCAATATTATTTTTTCTCTTTATTTCTTTCTTAGGTGAAAGCATCTGGATACTTTGAAATACAACTCTTGTCCATTCAGAATGAAAATGGCCAGCTAAGCAGTGGTCAGTGTTGTGACGGTACGAGATCCATGTCAGGAGTGTGCATGGATCCATGCGAGACTTATTTCTCTGTCTGTCTCAAGGAATATCAGAGCAGAGCTACCACAGGGGGACACTGTACATTTGGACAAAATCACACTTCTGTTGTCGGAGGCAACTCATACACAATTGATATTTTAACAGCAGACAGCAGGGAGACAGATGTTGATAGTGTTGCCAAGGCAACAATGACATTCCCATTTGATTTCGGTTGGGTGGTAAGTTGGTAGCCAAACTTTTATCTTTCCAGCAAGTGATGATTAGGCCTTGATTTCACTGGTTTGGAACTAGGAGATAGCATGCACGAATATTAGATGTCCTTTCCTTATAATTCACCACCACTAGTACCAGTTATACACTGTATGCAGCATCTCAAGGGGGAGCACGACTACCAATCCGCTGAGCAATTAGAGTAGGTCTGAAGTTTCTTGCCCAAGGAAACAAGGACATAAGTTGCGACCGGGGCTTGAACCTGGAACCTCTGTGTTATGAGTCCTGGGGTGTATTTCACAACTTAGGTGATCGTAAGTTTGTAAGTTCTATTTGTAAGTGCATCCGTAAGTGTAAAAATGGTCATGGCTATGAATGATCGTAAAATCCATTTCACAAAAGGTTATGAAAGTAATCGGAGCTACGAACGAAGACACATCCACTCTTGCAACCTCCCAAAATAAATGAGATGTTTCTTACAAGTAAAGCCTAAATGCAGAGGGGAATTGAAATCTCTACAAAGTACCATACATGCTCAGGGTAAACATTATGATATAGTTCCATTGGGAGAGCCATGTCCTTTTAAATGCTGACTTAAAATTTTAGTTTTTTGTCCCTAATTTGAAGATTTGAAATTAATTTATTTACCAACTCCTAATAATTCACATAACAAGTCTGAAGTTGCTCATTAAAAAGAAGTTTTCTTGACCTATTGGAGGGTTAGTTGTTTTGAAACGTAATTTTAAGGACATTATGCATTTCCAGATTTTCTTCAATGTCATCATTTGTGGATCGTCATATTGAAAGGTACCTTAATACTGGCATAGTACATTACGAGATACGGGCCATTGAAGCTAATCATAGTCAAAAATCACGTCCAAGTTCGAATTTCTAATTTCATCAGAAAGGTTATCATTGAAGTGTATTCTATCATATTAATCAGGTTCCAACATCCAAAACATAAGAAAAATGTATTAAAAACCAAGCTAAAACCAAGCCAATGTAAGTATGCTTATCTCAAAAGATAAGCATACTTACATTGGCGGGAAGGTACGGGTATGTGCCACCCTCAAGACCCCCTTTTCAAGCCCCCTCTTCCACTCCCAAAGATGCTCATTTCAAGATTACTTCAGTTCCGAAGATTCCCATTTTCGAAGAAAATGACTCAAAAGTATGTTTTATCTAGTTCAGCTGAAATAGTCTTATGTTTATGGGAAGAAAGCAGTTCCTGAGATCTCAATTCGGAAAAAAATCAGTTCCATAGACCCTATTTTTGACCAAAAATCAGTTCCGAAAAACCCTATGTTGGATATCGCGGATGTCGTATACCTACCAATTTTTTTTTTGAGTACCCCCCCCCCCCCGGGTCCTGAATTTGTCCCTCAGTGAATTGGCATTTTGCACTTTTTAAATATACTCTAGCCCCCTAGTGAATTAGCATTTTGTACCGGTATAAACTTGAAATATCATTCTATGCTCTGTCCCTCGGTGAATTAGCTTGTCCTTCAATGAATAGCATCCATCTGGAAAGAATGATTCATAGACTTTGCAAAGTGTCTGTGTACATGTAAATGAATCGCGAATGTTCTTTGGTCTGTTTCCTACATCTGCTGTAAGACAAGTAGCTTGAAATTAGCATTCAGTCCTATGATAATTGAGCATCAGCCTAAATTGTTGCAAGTGATATCCAAGATCATGTTGGATGTTTTTCGGTCTGTTTCACACATCTGGTGTTACAAAGACTAGTAGTAGTATACAGATTACTCTTATTAAATTTGGCCTCAAGTCTGAAAATCAATTTCATGTGATGTTCAGAAGCTTGTCAAAATTTGTTCAGTAGTTTCTTAGGGACGCACCATTAGACTTCAAGGGGGGGGGGAGCAGGAAGTTTGGGTTAGGACAAGTTTTTTTTTTCTCCAGCCTGGCAGGGAAAGTTTTTTTTTTTAGTGTCTGATGAGGCAAAGTTTTTTTATTTTGAGTTGTAGATGGGGCATTTTTCATTCCCCGGTGGGTCAAGTTTTTTTTTTCTCCTGTGTGTGGGTCAAGTTTTTTTTTTTTCACCTTTGGGTGGGTCAAGTTTTTTTTTTTCAAAAAACTTCCTGCTCCCCCCCTTGAAGTGTAATGGTACGTCCCTTATGATCTCAAAACTAACCTGAAACAGAAAAGGCATAAACAGTTTTTGTACTCTAACTCTCAAACTAATTGCATAAACCACATAAAAGTATACATTTTTTGCCCCAAAAATTTCTGGAAACCCTAACTAAAACTTTTTTGCTTGTGGTATTTTATTTTGAATCTTATTTTTTGAAAAATTGTCGCAAATATGCCAAAAATTGTCATTTTGGTGGCAGCGGTGAGATTTTTTTTTACATTTTTGACCTATTTTTGGCATTTTTTTAAAAACCAAGTTAAAAATCAAAAATTTTAGAAAACCCTTCCTAGACATTTGTTTCTAGATTCTAAAAAGCAAAAATGTTAAATATTTCACAAATGCAAATTTTAGTTAAGCATTCCAGAAATTTTTGGGGCAAAAAATACATTTTTGTCTCGCCTGAAAATTTTCAGAAGAGACATAGCGATGCAATTTTCTGTCCGCTGTCTGGAGCGTATCTCAAAAACCGCATGCCCTACGTTAATGATATTTAGTGACTGGGTAGACCCGAAGCCGATCTGGATCCAGCAACAATTTCGGCGCAAAATACGCTAATTAAGTACCTAATTTGCATAATGTATGCGTAAAATGCTTTAAATGGCATATTTTACAAACTGTGCACCCTACATTCATGTAATTTGGTGGGTAGGTGAGGATAGAGGTGCGCTTGTGCCAGCTGCAATTTGAGCGCAAAATATGCTAATGAAGTACCTAATTTGCTTAATTTATGCATAAAATATAGCTTATTTTTCAACTTTGTCCGATTTCAACGATTAAGGTGTCAAATTGTTCATCTTGGACCAGCGATCGAAAGTGTCAATGGTGACCCCATCGTCCAACCTTTCCCTGGGGGTCAAAGGTCAAAAGAAAGGTCAAATTTTCAACTTTGTCCAATTTCAACGATTAAGGTGTCAAATTGTTTGTCTTGGACCAGAGATCAAATGTATCAATGGTGACCCCGTCCTCCGACCTTTCCCTTGGGGTCAAATTTCAACTTTGTCCGATTTCAACATTGAGGTGTCAAATTGTACGTCTTGGACCAGTGATCAAAAGTGTCAATGGTGACCCCTTTGTCCGACCTTTCCCTTGGGGTCAAATTTTCAACTTTGTCCGATTTCAACGATTAAGGTGTCAAATTGTACGTCTTGGATCAGAGATCAAATGTGTCAATGGTGACCCCGTCGTCCGACCTTTCCGTTGAGATCAAATTTTAAACTTTGTCCGATTTCAAAGATTAAGGTGTCAAATTGTTTGTCTTGGACCAGAGATCAAATGTATCAATGGTGACCCCGTCCTCCGACCTTTCCCTTGGGGTCAAATTTCAACTTTGTCCGATTTCAACAATTAAGGTGTCAAATTGTGTATCTTGGACCAGCGGTCAAAAGTGCCAATGGTCACCCCGTTGTATGACCTTTCCCTTGGGATCCACCCCACAACTGAATGATTAAGTAGGCGGT
>JXSR01S074092.1:799-34470 GCA_000969725.1 Ophiothrix spiculata | reverse complement strand
GTTATTTTTTGTTAACAAGGGCATGAATCCTAAAGGAGCTTGGTCCGATTTTTCAAATTTTAATTTTCAACGTCATATGAAAGATGACCACTCCAGCAGTCTAAATTTCAAATGTCAGCTTAATCGGTCAAACCGTTTTGATGTTATTGGCAAATTTGTATTTCAGAGCCGCCTATACATTACTATGTAAAATTAATTATGGTTACCATAATTAGACACATTTTCATTTATATCTCCAAAACCGAACATAACTCAGCCGTGAAATTTCACATGGCTTGTGAGAAAAATATGAGCAACATTTTGGTATCAAAATCTCAAAAAGTTTGAAAAAATGTTGAGGCAATCGGACCAGGCTCCTTTAACCCTAACACTTTTAAGCACCCCTTCGTCATTTTGTTCGTTTAAAAACGATCTCCTCGGACATTTTAAAGTAAAAAATCACGGGTTTTCACCTGGATTCGAACCCGGGACCTCTCGCTTCCCAGTCCGATTATCACTATGTCAAGCCACTGAGCAGGCGCTGCCATGGCAGCGATTCAGTGATCATAGCTGACTTCGGTCTATGACGTATTTGGACTTAGGCGATTTTCCTGATTTTGTGGAATGGGATTTTGTGAGGTTCGGTGGCGTTAGGGTTAGAGGGGCATTGGACAAGGACAAGTTCAGCATCATCCCCAAACTTTTCCCCAAACATTTTGAGATTTTTGCATCATTTGAAGTATTAGCGGTAATAATGACAGCATGCAAAGTTTCATTGTCAAATTTAAACCCTATACGAAAATATTTTGATATTCTCTTATTTTTATTATCGTTGTCGACAACGATAAATACTGCCCTCTATAGTTGAATTTCTAGAATTGGCCTTTTCAATAGATCTAATGAAAATTCCAAATTTCTTTTGATTTTTCTGCAATCTATGATGTGAAAAGAATGTTTTACAAACAAATCTTTGGCTCTTTCTCATTGTATAGCATCAATAAATTTGTTTAGAGAATAGCCTCATACCCAAAAATCAACAAATAAAATAAAATTCAAATTTTTGACTTTTTTGAAGGTTTTGATCAAAATTTTCCTGATATCTGGTAATTGATTGTTATTTTCTAACTTAAGAAGTGTAAATCATCCACAAACAAAATTTCAAAATTTTGTCCAATGCCCCTTTAACGAGTTGCAAAACTGTGTGCATTTTTTCACGAGCTTTAAGCTTTTTTTGCATAATCATGCTTTAAGATCTATATATGATTCAAACACGTGAATTAAAGCATTGGTCCTTACAGAATTACAGACTGAAAGGGCTAAATAACTGACTACAGGCATGATATGCTTCTTGTCTGAGAACTCATAGGCATGACAAGCTACCTGTTATATGAAACAATCGAGGCTATATGTTTCACTGATCCAGTGAGAATGTTTGCAAAAGATCTGCTATTGTTTTTGGATGGATAAGCTTAAGTGGCAATCCATTTCCTGGAGCTGGGCTATTCTGGAGTATCCAATACTTCAAGTCAATTATACTTAGGCATGCTAGTAGGCCCTTATCGGCAAGTCTTGTTTAACCAGTCAATTTCTCTGTGTAATAGGCCTACGTGTGCAATGTGCGTTGTACAAGCTCACTACTAATTACTTTGGGGGCGCTTCAGGCATCTTTACATGCATGCTTCTGTAAACCATTATGTCCAAATTAGGCCTATGCCTGTATGAGTATGATTGATGCTTGAACTCCATGGGGACTGTTCTGTCATAAGAAAGCTAGATGTTTCCATATATGTCACTAAAATAAAATCAGTAGTTTGGATACAAGTAAGCGGCATTTTGAAAGGGGTCATAAATTTTAATGTTTAATATTTAATTTTGTTGAAAAAAGATCTTTTTCAAAAACAAGGTAGTCCCAACATTGGAAGAGTTGAGATCAACATTGGCCCATGAACCACTGCAATACAACCAACTAATTTGCTTCACTGCTTAAATGTTTCGAAACATTCTGGCCAAATAGACCATATATTTTGTATAGCGAAATTGCATTTCATAAATTTGATGGTAATTGACAGAATTTGAATTTGATTGCTTGAATTGCTTTGTTTGTCATATATGTTTGTTCTTTTATTTATTTATTTGAATCAGATTTTATTATTTTCTTTGAAATATCACTCTCTGTCAACATTTACAACACATTTCTTTTTTTCTTTCATTTTCAAAATATTATCAGATTGAATTTGACTCTATGAAATCTGAATTCCAAAGTGATAAGTGTTGACGGTTGATGCACATGTTGGATGGAGAAATGAAAGCAGGAAGGAGTAAAAGGACGTTTTCAAAGTAGCTAACGAGAAAACGCTTAGATGTTCTAATTTGTATTGAGTGTAAATTCATTCAGTATGGGCTATGATAATTTACACTACACCTCTATATTGCAATTAGGAATCAAAAGGGTTATTATTTGGTTATTAAAACAACTTCCAAACTCCAGTACTTTAGGCCGTGTAAAAAAATAAATATGTTTCTCGGCCTCTCCCGCATCAATTTTTTAAGGATTCTGAAAAATATTTTTTATTTTTTTCATTCACAACTTATTTGTAAAAAGTGTTTGGAAAGTTGTAGGCCTAAGTCTGTGCAATAGATTTGCTTCTGTCTACTGTTCAATTGCAATAAGCATTTTAAAAGTATATTTTGTTTCGATCAACCCTCCAGTATGTCCAAAACTTAAAATAAAAATGTCTCCTCTTCCATTAACACATCTGGTATCGATACGTTGGGTGGGAATGGGCCATTAATGGGTATTTTGCATTGCCATTGAAATAAAAAATAAAAAGTACCTCTTCCTCATTGTTTCAAAAACCGGGACGAGAAACATGTTTTATTAATTACTTGGCCTCAGAGCTGATTGATGTAGACATGAAATTGACACAACATCATCCATTCTTCATATGTGCTGATTTTGTAAAAATTGTCTGCATACCATGGGGATAAAACTAAATTGGGCCCACCTTTTCTGGGGTCCACAGCCCTACCCTGGACAAAGACCCTGGCTCAGAAAACTAACCTAACAATCTTGGTGGTCTATCAATGTCTACCCAACCCTCATCTCTTGGTCTGATTAGCTGTGACAGTTTGTTTAGGTCATAAAACATTCTGATAATATTTTTGAAAAGCTTGATGACTTACTAATGAGATAAAGATGATCCAAGGTGTTCACTTTGAATGATAATCTATCACAGGCCATGTGAGTGTCAGTAGCAGCCTGGGTGTAACCACAGATTTGAGAATCTGTGGTGTAACAAAATAGAGTATTCAATAGACGACTTTCGTGTGTCCCATAATGCATCTTGAAATATGGGACCTTGTGACGTAATCTTACTCAGTCTACCATATTAGAAGTTCTGCGCATTGCATACAACTCGACTGCACAATTTGCGGTACTTTCAAGATGCATTATGGGACATACGAAAGTGGTCTATCCATGTGATGATGTTGGCTTTAAAAAGGTGGCTGAAATCATCAAGTGGATGTGACCCGCATTGCTATCGATTTACATATATTACAGCATATTGCTATCGATTTACATAGATCACAGACTAGCCTGTTAACAGAGATCATGGAAAGTTACATGCATCTGAAATCCAAGAAAGTGTGCTTCCTGGCTGAGGATTGATATCATTTGTTGAAGTGATATTTCAGCAGAGCACAACAAGATCCATGCAGTCAGGCAATAGCTGTGTCTGTGATCTATAGTCTCCAATCATCATGTTGAACCATCTCTTCAGATGGATCTTGTTATACAAATAACACAAGGGTATGAATGTAACTCATGACTTGCAACCAATCCTTCAAGGTTGTCTACTTTGGAAGTCTATGATCTAGTCCCCAAGCAAGGATCATAAAAGTAGGAACAAGCTTGCTTCATATAGACCTGTTGTAATATGGCACTCATGATATCACAGCTCAATCTTACAATCAATTATTCTCAGCTGTAGCTTTGATTCTTAGATTTCAGATACTTCCATTGATCTGAAGAGATGCAAATATGACAGTCTGTGATATGATCCCCAAGCAGGGATCATGAAAGAACTCTCTCTCTTCATACCCTAGGCTTCATGCAGACCTGTTGTAATGTGGCACTCATTATATCACAGCTCAAGTCTCTTAGACTCAATTATTGTCAGCTGTAGCTTTGTTTCTTAGATTTCAGATACTTCCATTGATCTGAACAGATGCAAATATGGCAGTCTGTGATATGGTCCCCAAGCTGGGTACAAGAAGAACAATTCTCTTCTTAAACCTGTTGTAACATGGCATTCATATCAACTTAAGTCTCTAAGAATCAATTATTGTCATCTGTGTAGCTTTGTTTCTTAAAACAGATGTGAACATGGCAGTCAGCGATATGGTCCCAAGCAAGTGGTATAAACATACACTCCTCTGTCGTCAGTTGGTAATTTTTCACCATGAAGCAACTGTTGTCTCAGAATTCATCTGGTTTCTTGAATTTCAAATACGTTTTATTGATGTCAACACAAGTTACAGTTGAGTCTGTGATATGGTCCCCAAGCAAGTGGTATAAGCATACACTCATATCTCTTCAGTTGGTAATTTTTCACCGGGAAGCAACTGTTGTCTCAGAATTCATCTTTCCCAGTGATTTCTTGAATTTCAAATACATTTTATTGATGTCAACACTCGTTACTGTTGCAGTCTGTGATATGGTCCCCAAGCATATAGAATGAAAAGCCACTCAGACTCTGCAGGTGGATCTTGTTATTCTGATTGTGCTGAGGGTTAGAATGGCAGCCAAGACTTGGAATTGATCCTTCCCTGCTGCAAAATATTGCCTATTGGATTTCAGATACTTCCTTGACTTGATCACAGGCTATCTAAGCAGTCTAGAGGTCTGTAATGCAGCCCACATGCAAGAACATGAAGCGCAATCTACACGAAAGTGTCTGAAAGATTAGAAATGTTATATCTCATCTGGAACGGATCGATTCCAAGATCTGATGTTCTCATTTCAATACAGCACATAAAGATCCATCTGAAGAGTGATTGGTTGTGTTATGGTCTACTGCATGAGGATCAGACCACAGATTCTGATCACCATGGACATATTTGAAATTCAAGTAAGGTTTCTTTACGACAGGGAGTAATTAATTTCAAGTCTGGGGTTCCAATCTTGCCCTGAGCCAGTGCTATCATCACAAGATCCATATGAGGGTGATGTGTTAGTCTTCTTGCTTGGAGACAGACTACAGACTTCTATAGTAGCATGTGTTCAGGATCAATGGATGTATCTGATACCCAAGGGGCAATTCTTCGCAACATTGAAGGAATGATTCTGTATCCTGGGTTGCATTCCAGCCCTCCGTTTCAAACTGAAGATCCAGCTGAGGGGTGATTGTGATTTTAATCAGAGGAGGTTTTCAGAATATCCCACAATGCATTATTCTGATACACTTAGATATAATAGGCAATAATGGTTTTCTGGACAAGGGGCTGTCCCGGGGGGCTGTTAGAAATTTGAGAATTCCATTGAATAGTACTCATTCATATCTTTCCAGCAATGTGTTTCTTTTCAAAACAGCCCAGTGTTTACCAAGAGAAGAGATCAACGTCGGCCCAACAGCCTTTTCGGGATTTCCAATCTCTTAAACAGAAACTCAAATATCGCTAATTTGTTCCATTGAAATACATTGCGTTTTTGTCAAAATTGGCCAACTTCAGAAGCTCACTGTGGTTGTAATCGGAGTACAATTAAGGTTTGTGACATATACCCATAAGGAGATAAATGTTCCTAACATTATTTTATGACAGGTTTCCTAATTGTACTCCTAATAAACACACACGGATCATCCGAAGATGCCTGTTTTTCGCTATCGGGGTATTGCTACCGCGCGAAGTGTTATAATACCGTAAATTAGCATTTTATCAGTAGCTCTGAAAAAATAAAAGAAAGAATGAAAAAAAAAAGAAGAATTACATCGTAGAGAGTGAAAAGTCAAAGAAAATGATTGGATATAACTGAAATAAAAAGAAAAGAAATGAAGAAAAAAAAAGTAAGATAATAGGCCGAAGCAAGAATCGAACCCGAGACGCGTGCACGTGAAGCGAGAATTCTACCACTACACCAGCGAGTCTAGCTGAAAAATTATCGGAAGTCTAAAACAGTTATAGAATTGTGTATTGCGCAAGGCGCAAAATTGGAAACCAAATTTGGGAAATCTGTTAATTTCTGTTATATTTAGATAAATTATATTATTTAACAAAATATATGGGCTATTTAGGAAGAGTTTGATGAAAAAAATTAAAGCAAAATGGGTTTTCAAATCGGGCGCAGAGGCTCATGGGCCGACGTTGATCTCTTCTCTTGTGTTTACCCACATTGCTGACACTTCAAAAACGTAAGAAACCTGTACACAAGTATAGGAGTTGAATTGGATTTGCATGTACATTGTACAATGTTGCATTGCATCGTGGGATATTGTGAAAACCTCCTCTGGATTTTAATCTAGTTGTTATCTCATAGACTATCCATACCTTTGTACACAGTATAAAGACATAATTGTTTCACAACAAGGAAGAATTGGATCTAAATTTTAAGTTAAGTACCATCAGGTCGATATCCATCATGAGATTAATTGTATGCTTGGAGTCCAAGATCCAGCTACAAGTTACAAAGAACTGGGCTCTTTGCTACCATGTCAAAGTAGTTGATATACTGTGCAATATGTGTGCCCCTTTTTCATGGGTGCCATTTGGCTAATGAATCAATAAATTTGTTTTGCTTAATCTTTTGTCTTTTGCAGACAGTAAATGCAAATGAAAAATAACTGTCAAAATATCTTTAAAGATGCATTTGGTACAATTGAATAGCTTGGTGTTAAATTTGGTGTTATGTTTCACACAAATTAATCTCAATTTTATGGCTCATTATGTGTGGCTAATTGAGTAGTTTAGTGCTTCATTGATGAACCATATGTCCAGCTCCCATCGTAGATCCTAGCTAAATGTTCGTCAATTATTTAAATGCGTTCAGTTGATAACCTTTGGAGAAAATATTAATATTTTATGACATAGTTTTTGTTCTTGCAATTTCAATATTAATTGATGAAAGACAGATTCTTTGTTTTGATATTTCAAACTGACAGCTTGTGGTGGAGTGCAACTGTATCAATAGTTGAACTGTCAAGATGATTTTTCCGTTTTAAAAACTCAAAATTCTGAATTTTCCAAATATTCTAGTTGGCGCGTTACACAAAATCATGCATAGAACACCATATATATTACCTGATATTTTGTTCTTTACTTCGGTAGCGGGGCACTGACCTAGAAAGGGGATACGGGTATGTGCGGCCCTCAAGACCCCCTTTTCACGGCTTGTCTGCCGCTCCCTAGGCCCCAATTTCAAGCACAACCTTTAGTTCGCAAGCCTTATTTTCAAACATTTTCAGTTCCCTAACCTCATTTTTTGAAATTTAGTTCCCAAGTCCCCCATTTCAAGAAAAAATTCGAGAGCCCAAATTTTGCCTAAAAACTAGTTCTGAAGGGTCATTTTTTGGTCCCTTCAGTTCTCTCGACCCCCTTTTCAGAGTCAATCTTCCATTCCCTAGACTAGGGTTTCAGATATCGGGGCCGCACATCCCTACCAAAACCAAAGTTAGGTGCCCCGCGGGGTTTGGCCTCGGTAAAATGGTGCAGTAGAAGTCAAGACGACGGAGATGGGCTAGCTAGGGTGATGAAACATTGTATTCGTGCTAGATAATGGTATTAATTATTTAAATATTTATTTTAGACATTCAGAAATTTGCTTATTTTCTAAATTACTATTGATTTTAAGGTTCTTTCCTTAAGTAGCTTTACTTGATTTCCCATTTTCCATGTTACACTTGGTATTTGTGATGGCTCACACCGAAAGGGGGGACTTGGAAGATGATATCAATTTCGATTTTTTCATTTCATCTGTTGCAGCATTTATTAAGCTTTAGAATGACCCCTTGTTGAAATTGATCAAGGCGATCAAAAGTTACAACAGAAAAAAAAACCTTGTTGAAATTGATCAAGGCGATCAAAAGTTACAACAGAAAATCTGGTGGAAATTCTTTTTATTTTCTTTATTTTTTGCTGCCTATTTTCACCTGTATCTTGAATAGTGTTATGTTGCAAAGTCCCCCTTTTTGGTGTGAGTCATCACATTTAAGCATTTATTGTCCATTTTCTGTATCACAGAGGCCTTATCCTAAGCCTAACTGAGAATCTTTGCTCCTGTGATCTTGAATGCTGCTTTCATACTGGTGTAGCTTTGTTACTGTATGGCGCAAATTTCTTGTCGCTTTCGGTTGTTATAGCGGCAAAGCTATATGTCACTAATCAATCTATAATTAGGCCTACAACATTTTGCCGCACATTGAGTAGCTTTAGGGGAATTTCAAAAACTTATTATATATGCTTATAATAAGGTTTAGCTCTGGCTACAGAAATTCTAGTTTGCAGGGAAATGATGGATACTACTGTATTTATAAGTGGTATTTTCACGCTATATTTATTTTCGCGCAAAATTAATTTAGCGCGAAAATAAATGCACCGCGAAAATAACTGTGTATTTGTTACAAAGGAAATTCCATACTCGGCCAATGTTCACGTGCTCGAAAATAAAGACGCGTGAAATGGTCCAAAATTGGCTGTACGCAAAAATTACTGAGCGCGAAAATATTGGCGTTTACAGTATTTCTTATTCTAATGTTAACTTTACAAATATTTTTGTTCTTTATTTTTTTGCAGATTCAGATTGTTTAATAGAAAGAGCATTTCACTCAGGGATCTTGACTCCTGGACCATCATGGACTACATTAAGACATAGCGGTGCAACCGCATTAATACTGTATAGAATTCGCGTCATGTGTGACGCAAACTTTTTTGATACTTCTTGTACAAAATATTGTAAACCAAGAGACGATGTTTTTGGACATTATACATGTGATGAAAATGGAGAAAAAATTTGCAAAGAGGGATGGATGGGACAGGAGTGTCAAACAGGTAAGCAAAGTTCTTTGAAATTTAAACCAAAATTCTCTTCGTTAGAATAGAACCCTATAGGAAATCTACCATGGAGTTCGGAGAAATGGAACAAATAGAGGGAGGACTTGTTGAAGCCCCTGGTAGTTATGTGCCACCCGGGTTTTACAAATAACGGTCTTACGAAACTTGAGTTTTGGTCAAAATAGTGTCTAGATGGAAATGATTTTTTTCTGACTTGAGGTCTAATTAAGTGTTTTTCCCCATAAGAATATGACAAGTGGAACTGAACGAACATGTACAAAAAAATTGGTTGAAAACTTTAGATAATACATCTTTGGGCTACTATTTTTTTAAATGGGGTGTTTGGAAGTGAAATAATCTTGGAAATTGTTGTAGCAAATCGGACAGGTAGCAATGCACATTTGGTTTATACTAGACCCTTCAGCTGATGTGGATATAATTTAGAATGCTTTTCCTTTTGAGTTCAGCTATTAGCATGATTAGGGCCTATAATCTGTTTATGATAATTGGATTTGAATAGATTGCAACTCATCTATGGGCTTATGTAGATCTTTGGTAATTGAGCGTATTCTCTAATTGCGCCTTGATCTTATTGCTTTGTCAATATGACAATTCATATTTGAAATATTCATGAAATTGAACTAATAAGGCCTATTGATTTACATAATCTGTATTCAGCAATTTCATGGTTGTGTAATATATAGTCATAATCTAGGATTTTAGCAGTGACAGTGAATCAAGGCTATTGACATTTCTTTGTTTACTTTAATTCTTTGAATAATAAATCCTTAAAAATCTAGCATGCAACATTTTTCTCCAATTTTAATTCTTGTTTTCATTCAGGAATTTTTGGTAAACTCTCTAAAATGGAAATATTTACTTTAAGTCTTATAAGGCGCGTTCCCACTGACTCTCGGTTAACGCCAAATTCGCTAGCCTCTGGTCTAAACTCTCGGCTAAGCGCCGTCAGAATGCAACTCATTTCTTTAGCCTCTAGTCTAAATAGTGAATTTTAACCGTAAGACTTTCTAGCGGTTATCTTTCGGCTAACCTGATCTTGCTTAGCCGAGAGTCTTAACCGAGAGTCAAAACGCCGTGAAGATGCAATCTTTTATCTTAACCGAGAGTTATAAATGATGTGACCTTCGGCGATATCGGCGATTGCACACGTCATAATTTCCCTGCGTCAGCGCGTGCATAACTGCCATATGGAAGTTTTAAACTGTATTTCTGTGGCGAATATATGATAAGAAACGAGCAATTAGAAATTGAGTACAATAATTCTAGTACAAGATTTGAACTTGCACATTTGGAACATCATTCGAGAACATTTTTAGTAGGCCTACATTCTAGTACAATTTTTTGGTACTAGAAATGTGCTTAAACTGTACTCGAAATGATGTTTCAAATGTGCACATTCCAATCTTGTACTAGAATAATTGTATTCGATTTTCTCCAGGGCGGTTCCTTTCATGGCGAATATGCCGACTGTTTCTCAAGTGATAAATTAGTGGAAGACTAGAAAGCTCAAGTATCTGAATCTGATTTGAACTGTCTTACATGATCTTTACGGCAATAATAATAACACAATTCTGCACAGATCGGTCTTCTTGTGCGAAGCCTTGCAATCTTTGTTTACGTTTTCCGGTAAGATTTAGATTTAAGGTTAGCGAAAGTCCTTTGACCTCTCTCGCTAGACTAGAGTCTAAATTCACCGTGAGGACAGACACTCTGGCTTAGCGGTTGGTTTAACTTTAGCCGCGAGTCTCCTAAACCAAGCTAAAACCTTCGTGAAAACACGGCTATAGACTGTTATTAGTGATGATACTTTCCAGAGATTTAACATTTTAAGTCTCAAAAAAAGATAGTTATCTTATACCCCATTCAGACACACTAAAAAGTCGTCCTAAGTTGATATCGAGTCAATTTGTAATTTCAAACACGACCTCGGATTAGTGAAAAGTAACTCGACTTACGACTGTTCACACATGCGCTACAATTTTGAAGTCGAATTGAAATGGAACTTTACTTGTTCCAGGTCAATGCGCTGTAGAAGTAAACACAAATTCAACTCGACTTACGACGACAGGTGTTCACACATACAAAAAGTCATCGGTTGTCGTCGTTAGTCGAGTTACATCAACTTACTAACGCGACTTAAATTGCTTTTTAGCGAGTCGAAAATTCAATGTAAGACGACTTTCTGAAAGACGACTTAAGTCGACTTGAACTGTTCACACACAAGTGAATTTTAAACTCGATATAACTCGATTACGACTAAACACGACTTAAGACGACTTTTAGGCTCTGTCTGAACGGGGTATTAAAGTGGTATTTTCGACATAGAATCAAACATTATAATTATTCAAAATGCGCTTTTTGATTCAAAAGGAACTATGATATAAATCTCCCAAAACTATTATTCCACTCTCTACATTTCAGTGACAAAACTTTGAAAAGACTATTGCTGCATGCTGACATTTTGGATTAAACATAAAGGCCCGTATTCCAGAAAGATGTTTAGCTAAAGCATTGTTTAACTGAGCATCAACTGTCCAGGAATGATACGCATCATTGCAGCTTTCAAGCAGAACAGTTCAATGAGTCGTGCTGCTGACGAGAAATAAAACCTTGATTTAGCTAAACACCTTTCTGGAAAACGGGCCAAAACCTTTTGGTTTTAAAAAACACATTTTGAATCATTATTAGGCTTATTTTTAAGTCGGAAAGACTAATTTAAAATAAATCTTATTTTCGAGGCTTAAAATTTAAGTCTCTGAAAAGGTTCATCACTAAAAACAATCTATAAGACTTAAAAGTAAGTCTTTCCATTTTAGAAAGTGAATGTTTTCCATCTCAGTCTAAATAAAGCAATGCAACATGTGGCACAAGACCAAAATAAAAAGTGAAGGCGGTAAGAGAGGGACAGGTGTGAGGAACATGTTGCAGACGGTAAAGAATGTAGAACATTTTTGTTGAATAGTAGTGCTTGAGTTTAGACAAAGAATGCTGGAAACATGTTTGCCATTGTTACAAATGTTTCTGAGATGGAGCATGGAGAGAATGTCAGTATAGTTCACAAGAACTATTCTTTTTAGTTACCGATTTGTATCAAAATGAGAAAGCCTATATAATATGTAGGTGTGCTAGCAATATGTTGTCCATTTAATGATACATCAATAAAGAACATGAAAAGGATCATGAACTTCAAAGGGCGATTCCAAAGTAACGTTTGTGTTGAAAAATGTTGCTTTTAAATGGCCACAGAACCTAGCATAAACATTATATCCACAAGTTTGTTGTTGATAAGGCCAAAAAAAATATTGTTTGTTTGCCCTCCAGTGGAAAAATTAAAATTTTGGGTTGGTCGGTCGGTTAATCTTTTTTTTTACTCTACACATATGATGTCATTCCATGGATTTTATCATGAATACCAAGCAATGCAGGGCTTAATCAAAAATTGTGGGTCATTATTTAGAGGAAATATGCATTTTATACTACTAAATGGGACTTCACACTGCTAAATATTACGTTTTACATCAAAAATATTGAGTTTTCATATTTTACATGAAAATCGCGACCCTAATTTTTGGCATTTTTAGGGTCGGTCGCGGAGGGCAAACAAACATAATTTTTTTTTTGGCCTAATGGTGCTCACTGGTGGGATCAAGACATGTAGGTGTTTCAAGGTTAAATTAATTGCCAAAATGCTGAATAAAGTTCATGTAACGTACGGTAACGTTTGTGACATTGCACGGAAATGTTTTCTTGCTCCAAATGACTTCAAAGTAAAAGTTATCTGACAAGTTAGCAAATTTTTTATTGCGCTTTTCACAGATGATGGGTAACATATTTACAAATATTTCATAAAAGTGGTAGGAAATTCTATTGTCAGGATTTCTTTTAATGCAATGTTTTATTTGGTAACGTTTGGTAACGTTTGTGACATTTCGATGTAACTTTTTGGTAATGTTTGTGACATTTTTGAATTAAAACATGTGCTCATTCATGCACGGATAGAAAAATGTTACAATTTCTGATCAGAAAATATTTTTCACATACCAAGTAACAAACGTATGACTGAAAAACCTGCTTTAATGTGGTCGAATAAAAAAGCAGATTTTTTGCTTGAAGTCAAAAAAAGTTTCATTTTCGCTGGAATGAGCCACCTGAATTAGCCATTGTGTGTTGCCAAAGGCTCCAAAATTGACTGCAAAAAATATGAGCTAAGTCCTACGAATTTTAGGTTATAAAAATATCAAAATTGGGATTTGAGCTTTGGAAAAAAAACACCCTGAATCGAGTTAACTGAAGGTGGCTTCTAGCGGGGCGGATTTAAATTGGTGCGCCCGCCTTGTGATCCCTCTTTTTATTTTTGCATAGATCCTAAATGACTCTGCTCGTTAAATGATTTTGTTCCTTAAAAATAAATATCATGTACTAAAACAGCTACAAATCTGTGATTTTTGTTAAAAATATTCAATATATATACCCCCCGTAAGTTGTTTCAAACCTTCAGAAAAAATGACAACTAGAAATTTCTTTTGCATTCTGATTTGGGATAAAATGAGGTTATTCTCTTAAACTTTAATGCACAAATTTGACAACGAAAATTGTAGATAAGTCAATATTGTGCATGTTTTTATGAGCAAGATTTTATACTTTTGTGTAAATGTAGAAATTTAATTTTTAATTCAATGCATTAAAGATACCCATTTAACCCTAAGAGAACCAAATCTCACTTAATGTATCATGCAAAGTCCAGATACGTCATAGATGGGGGCTTATATGCGGGGACCAAATCGCTGACTCAAGGGTGGCTTGCTATGGGTATTATTTGGAAACGGGAGGTCCCGGTTCAAATCCTGGTGAAACCATGCATTTTCACTCTTTTCTTTTCAAGGATTTAGGCTTACCACTTTTTTAAAACAACTGAAATTTGTGTAGGGTTTGACCCCGGGTTCGACCAAAACGAAATCCACTTTTTCAAAATCCTGCACCCCTTAAAACAAAATCCTGGCTACAGGTCTGGTTACATATCAATTCATATGTAATTAGTATGCCTTTTTCCCAGGGATGTGATTAGCACCATACCACCCATACACACCATGTTATTCCCAGGGAGGGTGTTACAGGTAGTTGTGAAGATCATGACACAAGTTTATCTTTATGATCCTCTTGGGAGACAAAGACAACTGAAAATTTGGAATGGATTGAAGTAAGAGAAGATATCGTGAGTATCCCATCATGCATTGCTTCTTATGGGGTTGTTTGTATAGGAAATCATGTGAGTAGTTAGTGATGAAATGCACATAAATCAAAGTTAATTGTTGTAATCTTGCATTTTTGGCATGTTTCATCACTAACTACTCACATGACTTCCTGTACAAAATTTCCCATAGGAAGCAATGCATGATGGGATACACACGATATCTTCTCTTGATTGAAGTTGGGCCCATTGAAGTTTGAGCATAATATTCAAGACAGGCTTGTTTTGAAGAAGTTTTAAACCCCACTATGCAAACGCGTAGCCAGGATTGCGGACCCCGGGTTGCGCAAAAAAACCTTGTCCAAAACGGCGACTGATCCAGGGGTTACTAGGGGTACCTACCTGTATTGGACGGTCGCTAAATGTATTATTAGCAGTATTTAGGACAACCGCGTCCTTTTTTCGTTGTTTTCCTATTTATTTTTGTCATTCCTTTTCCCATTTTTTGTAGACCCTCGGGGTGCGCGCGCCCCTTCCGCACCCCCCTGGCTACGCCAATGCTATGGTTAGGGTTTTAGATAGGGTCTGTAACACCTGGGGGCTGCTCTTGATGGCAATTGGTAGGCAAGCATGCTCATTAAAAAATGGTGTAAAAGGTTCTGATTTTGACTCCAGTGGCGTTGATGTTTTTAGATTAAAACAAATGCACCAGATTTTTCTTCTTCAAAACTTGCCTATATTTATAGTGTGACATGTACCATATAGGTAAAGTCACGATTTCCCTGAGTTACTAAATTTAAATACTGTGTTACAAATTGGATGATTTCTGTGATTCTCTGTTTTCGCACAATAAAACACTGAAAAGTGCAACCACTGACTGTCCAAACATTTTAAAAACAAATGACAACACCTCCCAGAGACTGGCACGTGTGTAAGAGGTGACTGACTATGGATACTCAGGCTTAAAATCGACATCAACATTTGAAATAAGGGTGTTTCTAAAATTTTGTAAATCAACGTTTGACTTTCTACACAATTTTTCATTAATTTATTTCTTTTTTAAAATTTCTGTGAGGAACCACGTATTCTGTGAATTTTTCTGTTTTTCCGTATCACAGAAAAATTGCGCGACTTTACATATAGGTCATATGGACTATACCTTCAAAAGTATATCATTTCTCTCTAGGACCAGAGAGCTTTGTATTTGACTCCAATTGGAGTGTTGCGAAGTATCAGAAGCAGAAGAAGCAAAAGAATAGACCTATGTTTATAGCTGTCCCATGGATTTTGTCTTGTTAACCTGTTTGGTGATTCTTACAATGTTCTTTTATTATAAGTCTAACCAAGCAAGATTATCAACTTTACAACATTTGAAGCAAAATGCAACATCATCTTTCACCATTGTATTGATCTCAACTTATCATCTGAACTTTGTTTCCAATTTATCAGCAGACTGAACAGTTAATTAACTTTTGGTGATACGATCTTGTGCTTTTGGGGACCAATATCATGCCAGCTTTTTATCCTTTTTTTCAAGATACCATCTCGTATTTTTCATGATTAATTCATGATTCACAATGATGCGACGGTGTCTCCAATTGAAGCATGAATACACTGGTACATGAGAAGTGTAGGGCGGGTTGATTTCACTAGCCAGGTAATTTGGGAAGCTACCCCACTTTGAGAACAGTGGATGAACTTAACTAGTAGGTTTTTCAGGATTCCACTTGAGTTTCATTGAAGTTGAAAGATGGAAATATTTATATGCTGTCTTGGTTTTTAGGGGCAAGTGAGTTGGATTCACGAGGCACATAGAATTGATACTGCATGCATTATATGCCAGAAATAAGAGATAGGTAGTGATGACATATCGCCAATGACAAATCCATTTGGTAGGCCTACAGGTTTGGAAAAATGATGGATTGAGGAAACCAAGGGGAGGGGGGGGGAGGGGTTACTCAGATCTGAGTTGGTCAGGTGTGTGCCGCTGGAGTCTCAAAACTCCTGCCAATCTGTATGGATGATTTAACCAAAAGGCGTACCCATTTTAGAAAGCTTAGAGTTTCACAAGTAATTTGGCACCTCAAACATTTCGATACAACAATCCGTTCCGAAGATATGGCTATTTTAGTAAGAGCGTGTTGATCACTTTTCAAAAATAGCAATTGGAGAAAACAGGCTTTGAAGTTAAGGTTTGTGAAAGCATTAATTTTATTGATTACTATTCAACTATACACAGAATCTCCTTAGCAATGGGTAATTAGGAGCACTCAATCATCATCAAATTTGACACAGACATTGTGAAGATACATATCTTTAATTCAGTTACAAAAATATGGCAAATTAGGCATATCTTTAATTAATATGGATATTCTCAAATCTCAAATTCACCCCCAAATGAAAATTTTACCACTTCTCAACTTCAAAGCCTGATATCTCAGTTTGCAGATCGTCGCAAAGTCCCCCATTTTCGGTTTGAGTATCACAAATATGTATCACAAAAAAAAAATACCCCCTGGGGGGGGGGGGGAGGGGGGAATATCCCTTTTTTAGAAATTAGTGAAGTGGTAGAAAGTAAAGAAATGTTTTTTAAAGGGAGCTGCTTGTACCAAACACTTATATTAGGTAGCTATAGGGAAAGCCCCATCCAAGAGGCCATATGTAAAAAATTGTTGTGTTTCCCTCAGCGACCAACCCTATTCAAAAAAAAAAAAATAGGGTCGGGAAAGCACCAAATTTTGCTCAGATTGGGTGTTTTTTGAGAAAATATTTTGAAAATAGTTGAAAATGCACCCAAATTTCATAATTAAGGAGCTTTTTACAAAAATTATTCCAAAAAAAAAATCTGACTGACAGACTCATTTTTTCAGAAATTCCACTTGAGGAATCGTTGCTTTCATGCTTGATTAAAAAAAAACTAAGTCTAGACTATTAGATAATTGCTTAGGCCTTTTGTACTCATGATTGTTATGCGTTTTCCCATTGTATTCAAAAAGGGAAACTAAACACTTAAATTCCAAATTTCATTTCTTATTTTTGTGCAATTTTTCTATTTCCTTTCATTTTTCAATTCCCTTTTTTCTCACTTTCCAATATATTGAGTGGATAAAGGTTAATCACCCTTATCCACTCCCTACTTAAATTTTTCTGATGGATTGATAACAAATTTTGACGAAAAGTCTGGGGTTACCTTCTGTGTCCCATCCATGGTAGCAGAGACTATCAGCGTTTTTCTATTGATGCCATTAACCGGTTAAATATCGGAAAAGGGATTAAAAAAGTCCAATAGAAAATCACCTTCTCTGGCATTTGCCCGAGAATGGCGGTAATGATTCCTCTGGTATTTCACCGCCATTTGTTTAGGATTTTTAGAAGCAAAATACCGGTTAACCTGCAATAAAAAACTGTGTCGTTCCGCCTCAGTGCGAAGCCAGCTAACACAGGTTTTAAGTGGGTGCAGACAAGGTAATATAATTTGTAACAGATGTCATTTTATCAACATTATTGCAATACTAGCAAGTCAAAATATTATTTTTAGTTCTAATAATATCATGCAGTACACCTGACCTACCACTGGAATTTTAAGGACTAAACATGTAAAATCAAACAATAACTAATTGTGATGACTCACCCCTTTTCGGGGGACTTTGCGACAGAACACTTTTCGAGAAACTGATGAAAATAGGCATCGAAAAATAAAGAAAATAATAAGAATTTCCATCAGATTTTCTGTTGTAAAAATTTGATCGCATTGATCAATTTTAACAAGTAAGGTGTCATTTTAAAGCTTATAAAATGTTGTAACAGATGACGTGATAAAATCAAAATTGATATCATCTGCAAAGTCCCCCCTTTCGGGGTGAGCCATCACAGTTAGACATGTATTACTAGGTCTACTGTGACAATAATTTGGTGGCAATAACACGTCCGTCACTAGCCCTGATATCAGTGCCTTGTCCAACATCACCTGTCCAACACTGCCTCTATCCACAGTTGATTCGCGCGCTGCCGGGTCTCGTTGCTGGGTCCGTGGGAGGGGCGATCAGGGGAACGGTGCTAGTTCTAGTCCGTTACATACGATTAATAATTTGGAAATGGTTTGTGTTCGTAAGTCTACTGACATGCTTTATTTTTGTTTTACTGAATGCACTTTCAAATTGTATTTGGAAGCTACCTATGCCTTTCTCCTGATGCAAGTTAGCGTCAGGTATTTCATCGGCATTGCATTGCATTAGAAAAACATCTCTCACCACTAGTATCCAGAAGCCTTGTTAAAGGACTTGGTCCAATTTTGCAAAATTAAGTTTTCAGAGTCATATGAAAGATGACCACTAGAGAAGTTAAAGTTTCAAATTTCAGCTGAATCGGTCTAACCGTTTTGATTTCATGGGCAATTTGTATTTTAGATCTGCCTATACGTTCCAGTGCAAAAGTAGTTATGGTTACCACAATTAGACACATTTTCGTTTGTAACTCCAAACGGAACATAACTCAGCCGAGAAATTTCACATGGGTTATGAGAAAAATATGAGCAATATTTTGGTAACAAAATCTCAAAAAGTTTGTAAAAAGGTTCAAGCAATCGGATTATATTAACCGGAATGATACCATAAGATCAATAGAAAAATGCTGTTTTAAACTAGCATACAAAATTTGCTGGTATTAAAGACCATATGGATCATTCAATTCTATTCCATTTGTCAAGGTTGATCCAGTTTCATATAAATCCCATTGTAACATTTATTATCAACAAATCTACTTCAGTGTATATTGACCCAGATAATGCGAAGTTGAAAAGTTCAAATAAATAAAAGAAATTGGGGATTATGAAGGAAAACAAATGAAAACATTTGATCCAAAGCAACTTGTCATTCTGGCAGTAATTTATTAGCCTGTGAAGTCAGCTTTAGGAAATCAAGGAAACTATTCATTTTCTCAATGATGTTGACAGAAAACAGTCTGTGATGGAAATTTGAACATTTAGGGATGAATAAGATCTGTCAAGTATTTTGGGTTTTGTTGAAAGGGCTGACTAACAGCAGTTATGGAATATATGTGGCTGTCCAGCCCGTATGAGCCGTAAATGCCAGAAACTTCATTTTGCTACAGGTGAAAATACATGTCAAGGTCGTAATTTGCCAACTTGATTTTTTGACAGATTCACAATTCTTGTGCTTACTACTAAATACCAGCAAAGTTTCATTTCAAGAAAATGATAGGAAATGTGAAATAAATCTGCTTATTTAAGGAAATCAACAGAAAATATAGGGCTCACTGATCTTTGAACGTGTTTATCTCGTTTTGAAATTTGGGTGTCATCTTGTGCCTTACAGCATGGTCTTTTCAAATATTTAAAAAAAGTGAACATGACAAAAGGGGGCATTTATGGCTGGTTTGGGATGGACGGTCACAAAGGCCTATAGACCTAGGATTTTAGAATCCAGTGAGCTAATTGTAGTCTTATTGCCTGAGATCAAGACTGTCTGCTTGTTTATTTATACTGATTTTTGTTTTATTCTTTGTCCTGAAAGAGCCAATTTGACAAAATGTATTTGAATCACTGTTTCACCAAATTTGGAATTGTTGTGGGTCAATTTGCTGATATATGTTTTATACATTTATGTGTAAGTAGTTACAGTTTCTGCATTAGAGGCACTATGCACATAATTCATTTTAATAAAATTGAAAATTAAAGAAAATTGTCAAAAAATATCAAATTACATTTTATGAATGACAACAATAAACAATATGATTAAAAGCCTGATCATTCTTTTTAATTTTGCAGCAATTTGTAGACAGGGCTGTCACTCTCTTCATGGCCGATGTGAAGTTCCTGGAGAATGCAGGTAAGTCTCACTTACATCAAAAAAGCTGATATCAGGACCTCCCCACCATACCTATTCTGGGCTGCGACGTCTTTGGTAACCGCTAATCAATCTAAGCTCTTGATTGGCCCGTATCCTGAAGGCATTTGTTTCTAGCGTCAAACACATAACATGTGTGACGCGTTGGTGATTGCGCGAATATCTTGTAACACATAGTTAATATATAGTTAAATATGATGCGTCATGCAGAGGTCCAATGTAAACATTGCCATTTTGTCAACCTCTTTATCAAAACCTTCCACTCACGAACGATTGCCCTGTAGATAGGGCGAGTGAGCTGACAAGTTGTTTAATTCTACTGGTCAAAATTTTGACCAATTGTGACTGTCCACCCCAAAACAGCAGTAAATGTCAGCTCTTGTCATTTTCACTTCTTTGATTATTTGCAAAGACCATGCTTTAAGGTTTAAAATGACACCTTAATGAACTTCACACGATTTCCAGAAGTCAAGTTATGGTCCGTCAAAGGTTGTCAGGGAGTTAAACATATAACTGAGATATACGCGTTGAAAGATTATTAAGCCCTAGCTATATTTTCTGTTGATCGTCTTAAGAATATGCCAATTTATTTCAAATTTCCTATTATTTTCTTGAAGTGAAACTTTGCTGGTATTTTTAGTAAGCACTAGAATTGTGAATCAGTCAAAAAATCAATTTCGGTAAATTACGACCTTGACATGTATTTTCACCTGTAGCGCAAAATGAAGTTTCTGGCATTTACTGCTCATACGGGCTGGACGTTCACAATTATGAACAGCCGTTACCTGCGATTGTAGGCAGTCTCCGCCATTTAGTGAAATGCCGACATCAGGGTTATCATACCTTGCCATACCTGTCAAGTCTCCTGATTTTAGGCAGCCCTCCCCATCTCCCGATCGGGTAGCCATATCTCCCGCTTAAAAAAAAAATCTCCCGATATCTCCCGCATTAAAAAACAATTCTACCGCGTTGTTCCGCTAGTGTGTATTCAGAACGCGTACATGGTTCCGTTTTATTAAGAGATTGAAAATAAGATCGTTTTTGTGAGTTGTATGTGCGCTTTGGACCCTTTTTGTCCCTTTTCAGTTTTCAAAAGCTCCGTGATTTTTTTTGGTGTACCTTTTGGGCCTCATATATCAGTTGCCCGTTAACGTTACTCATAAATTTAATTGATTACAGAAGTCTCCCGCATCAGAATTTGAAAATGTTGACAGGCATGCCTCGCTCCCAATGGGATTTTCACATGGATTGTAATGAGAGGGTATAATAATGAACATATCTGAAATGCAAATTCGGGATGAGGTCTGCTGATTGTGCTTTGTTTCATCACTATACCCTCTCATTGCAACCTGTACAAAAAATTCTATTGGAAGCAAGGCATGATGGGAAGGTCCTGATATCTTCTTTTGTACATCATAGTCTGCTCCAATCACGATAGCAAGAAGGCCTAAATATTTCAACCTAAATAACCAATAGGATCTGCCCTGGACACAATACAAAATGCCAAAATAAAGGTGAAATGATTGTAATTGATCTACAATGGACCCTAATTCTTAACACTTTTTCACGTCTCCTATAACAGCAAATATGGTGTTTTTTAAAATAGGTGAATTAATTGCAAGAGAACTCAGAAAGCAAAATAACGATTGATAATTGCAGCATTTATCCTACAAGTAATAAGTGTTACATTATGTAACTTTCGTAACGACGTTCAATAATTGGTTTTTTTTTAAAACAATAATCATAAATATCACTGAAATTGGCAATTAAGTGTGTTATTGACTTCTCATAATTGATGTCAAACTCCCTAGTGTGAAAATGGCTAATTATTGTTCGCAGAAAATGTTAACAATTATTAGTAGTTTGTGTAATTAGAACGACGTCACATTTAATGATGTTACAATTAATGACCTTGTTAACAATATTATTATTCACTATAGTTTGATTTATGCACTTATCACTTGTAACTCCGGCCCCTGGGTACCCGGGCACTAGCAGGGAATGCGCCCGAACTCGTTCATCAGAATTTGACGAGTCCCTGCCGAACACTCCGCCGACTTCCCCGTAGGACGGGGCATCCTCAAAACCGAGTCACCGACGAAGTCCCAGCCCCATACCACAGGGAAAAGGCTCAAATTCCATAGATTTAAGTCCCGGTCAAATTCCCCACCTAAATGGTCACCATCGAGTCACCGCTGCGTCCCCGCACGAGTTCCCCGCCTGGCGGGGACATCAGCATGCACAACTTTCCCGCGCAAGCATGACGAGTTCCCCGCTAGTGCCCGGGTACCCGGGGGCCGGAGTTACAAGTGATAAGTGCATTATGATGAAGAAGAGCATAAAGAGAAGAGAAAAAAGGGAATTAACAAATAAAGTACTTAATCACAGAGTCACCAACAAATTTTGATGAGATGCTTGTATACCAGCGGCTCGTGAGGGATTCGATTGTATAACTATCCAGCATTCTTTGTTATTTCTTGATGCATACATTTTCACCTACAACTTAAGATACTATGTACGGTATCTTTGAAGAATCATTTTCATACCAAACCCAAGCATCAAACAATTTGAAACATTTTGGCGATATGGGTACATGTACAGCATTTTTAAATCTTGCATAAATAGCATGGCTAGAAATTTGTAGAAAGAGCAGTACACTACTTTTATTTTGTAGAATAATATGATAAGAATCTGCTTTGAAATGATTTCAAATCTTGTGAACATGATCAATAAAGCTTTCACACAGTCTTATTCCTTTATGGAGTACCGATTTTCATAAATCGTCCAATTGTAGATGGACTTGTACAGGGAAACCCACCTGTTATGTTTTTCTGCTGGAGAGGTGGTTATGATTAGGTAGGGGAATGCCTATGACATAACTGTGTGGCAGTGAACTTGGAAAACATGCCAGTTGAAATTTGAGATTTAGGCCTGTATGAATGATTTGTTTTCATTTTGAGCCTTTTCATGTGTATACCAAGGGCCAGGGGCCGTATTCATAAAGCACACTTAGCCTAAGGGCAACTCTTGCACTTAATTCTTAAGAGTTCCCCTTAACTAAGGGAAAAAATTAAGTGTATTAAATTCATAAATGACTTAAGTGCATGAATTTAATGCACTTAAGTGTTTCCCTTAGTTAAGGGCAACTCTTAAGAATGAAGTGCAAGAGTTGCCCTTAAGCTAAGTGTGCTTTATGAATACGGCCCCTGGCCTAATAGGCCTATTTATAGTTTTTATCTTTGTCATACCTTGCCCGAGTTTGGCTAATTTACCAGTTCCGATGCTTGACTTCAATCAATTTCAGTCAGGCAGATTTTGTGAAAAAGTGTTAGGGTTGATAAAATAATTATTTACTGTAATACATAGTTCAACATTGATGCTAGGAGATTTCTTGCATTTCTTAATGCACACCTTTTTGCTGCTTTTTTCATACAAATTGTTGATATAGGTGGCATACTGAAGATCATGTCCAATAAGTAATCTAATCATTAAAAGGAGCATGGTTCCGAACTTTTTTCAAACTTTTGGTACCAAAATGTTGTTCATATTTTTCACACAATCCATGTGAAATTTCACGGCTGAATTATGTTTAATTTTGGAGATATACATGAAAACGTGTCTAATTATGGTAACCAGAATTAATTTTACACGGTAACCTATTATAGGCGGCTCTGAAATACAAAATTGCCGTAAAATCTAAACGGTTAGACTGATTGAGCTGAAATTTTTAAACTTAAATCTTTTGAGTGATCATCTTTCATTAAAATCTTAATTTTGAAAAATTGGATCAAGCTCCTTTAAACATGCTATTTTGAAATTGTGAAATTGTGGTCTTCCCAACTGAGCCAAATCCAGCAGATTGTGACCAATGCTCTTATCTGATTGCCTCAAAGCAAGTCTCCTATATCTGACTATATATTGGCTAATATTTATTTGTACTGGAACAGTCTTGGTTTGCTTTATAGACAGCAAGGCCATGGGGCAATGCTCCTTTGATACTCAATTATCTGGTATTGCTTATAAAACTCTTGAGGATTGTCTCGACAAGGGGCATATGGACCCAACATTTGGTTTTTGCGCGTCAGCGCAAAAACACGAAGTAATTTTTCACCGCCGTTCTATATGTTTGTGTAACTTTACCGTACGCTTCACTTGGTGGCCAAAAAATTCAAATCGACCCACACCTTCCCATGCTAATTAAAATAAATAAGCATTTTCGAGGGCGCTCTTTAAATTTGTTTTGCCCATAAAGTTGTTCAGTTATTTCACGAATGTATTTGTACTTACTTACATAGTGCATATATGAGCCAAATTTTATTGAAAAATTTCATTGGGAAGAGAGTTTTAACATTTTTGGCGGAACATTTTGAAGTGACACAACAAATTGTTTTTTGGCCGCCATTTTGAAATGGTTTGTCCAATTTTTTTCTTTGTTTTAGTTCTTTTGAAGTACTTTTCCTGTGACCAGAGTTTCAACATAAAATTCCTTCGCGAAAGCATTTTTTTTCTGTGTTGGGTTCATATGGAACCCCCTTGACCATTAACGGGCATGTGCCACACCTTGACCACTTCTTTGTTAATTGCATCTCAGAATGATGACTTCAAAATTATCTTTCTGTATTTGGCTTATATTTATTAGTACTGGAACAATCTTAGTTTGCTTATAAGCTGCAAGGCTCCCTTGTGCTCCTGTGACACTCAATTATCTCCACTTTGTTTATTTGAAGGGATATCAAAAAGTTTTATACCCCGTTCAGACAGAGCCAAAAAGTTGTCTTTAGTCGTCTTTAGTCGTATTCGAGTTATATCGAGTTCAAAATTCACTTGTGTGTGAACAGTTCAAGTCGGCTTAAGTCGTCTTTCAAAAAGTCGTCTTACATCGAATTCTCAACTCGCTAAAAAGCAAGTTAAGTCGCGTTAGTAACTCAATGTAACTCGACTTACGACGACAACCGATGACTTTTCGTGTGTGTGTACGCCTGTCGTCGTAAGTCGAGTTGAATTCGTGTTTACTTTCACAGCGCATTGACCTGGAACAAGTAGAGTTCATCTCAATTCGACTTCAAAATCGTAGCGTATGTGTGAACAGTCGTAAGTCGAGTTACTTTTCGCTAATCCAAAGTCGTGTTTGAAATTAAAAATGGACTCGATATCAACTTAAGACGACTTTTTAGTGTGTCTGAACGGGGTATAAAACTTTCCTCAGAAGGAATGGAGCAGGAATGTAGTTTTATTTTGAGATTGTCAGGGCATCTTTGCATAGTCCGTATGCAAAGTAACACCTTTCCCCGTGCCTTTCCCACTTATGATTGTAGAGATCTCTAATGAGAAAAGCATACCTGTCAACATTTCCAAGTTCTGATGCAGGAGACTAAAATTTAAGAGTTACGTGAACATGAGGCCCAAAAGGTACACCCAATTTTTTTATGCCTCTTTTGAAAACTGATGAGCAATTTTTCATGAAAATGTAGGGTGTACACAGTCTGTAATACATGCTACCAACACCATGGTAGATTTTTTCTCAAATCTGGAGGTAGCAGATTTTTATTTCCAAAGCAGAGGGTAGCGGGAGATGTTTCTAAAAAGCAAGAGAAATAGCTAGAAATGGCAACCTGATCGGCAGATCGGGAGGACTTCCTTAAAGCGGGAGACTCCCGCCTAAATCGAGAGACTTGACAGGTATGAAAAAGTTATTTTGTATTTGGATGAAAAGCAACATTTTTGGGTTGGCATTGGTTTATTTTGTCATTGTGACTTCATTCATTGATTGATTTCCATAATTTTGTTGTCAATGGAAAGAGGAGATCCTACCCTCTACTGTGGCATCAAATGACTGAACTTTGGATGTGTAATCATAGATTTTCGGGGGATTGTACCTTCAAATGCAGGGACTTAATCACACTATCTGTTTCAAGTTTCTTCTCTCGTGTTATGTCTACAGTTAGCAGGAAGGTTGCTGACATCTATTGCTACCTGTAAAGAAAGTAAAATTATTTATGAGACCATTTTTGCACCATAATGTCATAAAGACTTTTCTCACGAAATCTCATCAATGTAGCTTTTTCGCTTGGTGCTTGGTGAAGTTTAAACTTTTGATACCCTGTGTAAAACTCGTGAGGATTGCCTGGACAAGGTGCTACCTGTATCTTGCTCATTAATTGCATCTCAATGATGATTTATATAAACACAGGCCCATGAAACATTAAAAAGTGATACATAATATGTTACTTGTCAAATAGATAAAAGTTTTAAAGTCTGAAAAGTGACTATGAAGTTGAAACATGTTGAAATATGTCTTCATTTTTTATCCATTTAGCTTAGCCCATTTAACCCTCTTGACATCATGCAAATTTGAGAATGGTGTGAAAGTTTTAATTCTTATTTAAACTCCTTGAAGGGTAAAAGTAGTTCGTTGGTATGGATTACAGACATTGGAAACTCTCCAAGGTATATAAAATGCCACTTTTGGTCTAACCGACAATTTCTCTAATTGCAAGTGTTTATTTTACTGGAAGCATTACTGGGTGTTCACGAAGATGAATGTTATGTCAAATGGCATGTTATCGCTATTGCCGATTTGTAAGCTAATGACAAATGTTTCATTGTGGAAACTGGGAAAGCGCCATGATATGCTTGACCCTAGTTGCTTGCAATAATGCCATTTCAGATGGAATTTGTGTATGATAAAAAGCCTTCCCAATGGGGAAATCTACACGGAGCGCAGATCCAGATGCATGCGCATCTCCGAGATCCTGATCTGAGATCCGCATCTCCGTAGACCGCTTGCACCATATACACGCATGCATGCAGATCCGGATCTGACGCTTGTGTAGCCACAGTCTACTGCAAAGCTGCTTATGGAGATGCGCATTCACCTGGATTTGAACTCTCGTGTAGATTTCCCCAATGTCAATTCATTTGTAGATATTGTGAATTTGTTCATAAGGCAAAAAAATAAATTGTTCGGTTGTCCTCCACAACTTTTTTTGAGCAAGTTCGGGTGGGCGGATTGTTTTTTAAAGATTGTTTTTTTCAAATGTAAGTCAAAGCTACACCAAATATGGCCTCTATAAAGATGCAAATAAGTCTACTGTACTGCAAAATCTCTTCTACAAGTTTAAAATGTAAACAAAATGAAAACAACAACTCAAATAATATTTTTTCAAAATATCAAAATTCTCAAAGAAAAAACAAAATTTGGAAATCTGAAAATTAGGCGCCATATATTTTTGTACTGTAAAAAATGTTTTTCCAGTTTCTAAAAATAGAGGCGGGCGGTGGAGGACAACCAAACAACTTTTTTGAGGGCCTAAGTAAGCTCACAAATAAAAATCCAGATAAAAATAGAATCCTTGCCCCTCTTTCTTTGGTCTGTACTAAAGTTGGGTGTGTTATGGGTCATTGCCAAATGGTTTGGACTGTTGTGCAATCTTTTCATATGAATTACAGTGGGTTGTTTTAAAACAAATGGTCAGTTGTGCTGAAATTAATTGAGGTATTCAAAAAATGTCACAATGTGTCTTGATTTATTAGGTGTAAGCCACGGACTTGGCATGCCTCACAAATGAACCAAGTCTTGAGAAATGTTGCATAAAATAACATTTCATGGTGAGATTGTGACATAAACAAGTTTATTTAAGATGTAATTGAGATAGTTTTGGATTTATAAATTATGATGGTGGTGTTAACAGATGATGGAGGATCTAGTATGATCACAGACTGTATGGTATAATCAGGTTGTGTTTATTTATTTATGTGATTTAAATGCCAGTGGTATGCTATCATAGCGCTCCTGGGAAATTTGATTCCTTGGTGAGGGGGGGGGGGGGGGATGAATGTGCTGCAAGAACATCCAAATTCAAATTAGTCTTCGTCAAAGATTCAGAATATATCTACAGACCAACGAACACCCTTCCGCTCAAGTTATCTCAACAAGCACTCAATTGTCGCAGCAAAATTTGAATCAGAATATAGGGTCTCTAGGATCAGGATACAGGGATTGAGATTTGTGTCATAGTCTGGGTTGTAGTTTCCATTTCAGGATCTTTGAAATGGATTTGATATCAGATTCTACTGTATTCTTTTCTAGGTGCAAACCGGGATGGGAAGGCGAGCTGTGTGACCAATGTCAGCGGTATCCAGGATGTGTACATGGTAGCTGTGACTCGCCGTGGCAGTGCAATTGTGAGCAACACTGGGGAGGACTCCTGTGTGATAAAGGTAAGACTGTCAGGGATATCAGTGATGTGTACATGGTAGCTGTGACTCACCGTGGCAGTGCAATTGTGAGCAACACTGGGGAGGACTCCTGCGTGATAAAGGTAAGACTATCGGGGATATCTGTGATGTGCACATGGTAGCTGTGACTCGCCGTGGCAGTGCAATTTGTGAGTAACACTGTCTGAGATATTAGGTAAGAGTATCTGTGATGTGCACATGGTAGCTGTGACTCGCCGTGGCAGTGCAGTAATAGCTGTGACTTGTCGTGGCAGTGCAGTTGTGACAGCTGTGATTCGTCGTAGTAGTGCAGTTGTGGTAGCTGTGGCTCGCCGTGGCAGTGCAGGTGTGGTAGCTGTGACTCACCGTTGCAGTACACTTACAGCTGTGACTCATTGTGGCAGTGCAGTTATGGTAGCTGTGACTGGGTCATATGGCAGTGCAGTTGTGTTAGCTATGACTCGCCGTGGCAGTGCAATTGTGAACAACGATGAGTTTGAGGTTTTTTCACAAATAACAGCATATCATAAAATTGTTGGTTAGATGGTGGGTGTTAGTCTATGATGGATATCCAATTGTTATGGAGTTGTTTCACCCCTAGGGTCCTATCAATCCCTGGGGCTATGTATGTCACTGATCTGTACAAGAATATTCCAAGTTTGTCTGTTGCTTGAGCAGATGCTATGCAGACAAGTGGCATGTGTGTGTGGTCTGTTCAGGTTTGTTGGGTGGCTTCCAGGTGGAACTTTTGAAGGCTTGGACCCAAGGGCTTTTCATTTCACAGTTCATGTTTACAGATGCAAGGGGTGGGTGTTGTACAACCATTAAAGGAGCTTGGTCCGATTTTTCAAAAGTTTGTTTCATGGTCATATGAAAGATGACCATTCAAGAGGTCTTAATTTCAAATTTCAGATTATTCGGTGAAATGGTTTTGATTTTATGGGTAGTTTTGTATTTCAGTGCTGCCTATACATTACTGTATAGAATTAATTATGGTTACCATAATTAGACACATTTTCATATATATCTCCAAAACGGGACATAACTCAGCCGTGAAATTTCACATGGACTATGAGAAAAATATGAGCAATATTTTGGTACCAAAATCTCAAAAAGTTTGAAAAAAAGTTGGGGCAATCGGACCAAGCTCCTTTAAATCATAGCTAGTTGTATTGTACCCAGGGTATTGTACATAGATGTCAGTGTTTGCAAGAGCAATGCCTATGATTTACCATTTTCTCAGTATCATAATAGAAGGGTCTATCATGTGCACATGATGCTTTAATGTGCCAATTATATACATTAATTAATACCAGATGATCTTAATTACCACCTACATTAATGACCTATGTCTAGACAATTAAAAGTACTTTACTTTTGATTGTTGAGGAAAGCAGATTGTTTTGATGACTAAAGAAGCAACTTTGTGGAGGAATATCGTATGTTACATGTAGGACTCCTGGGATATATATTCAAATCCAGAGATGCTCGCCAGATAGCCTAGATGAGCATTGGCGTAGCCAGGAGGATGCAGAAGGGGCGCCCGCACCCCGGGGGTCTACAAAAAATGGAAAAAGAATAACAAAAATAATAGGAAAATAACGAAAAAAGGATGTAGTAGTCCTAATTACTGCTAATAATACAGTCAGCGACTCGTCCAATACAGGAAGGCACCCTAGTAACCCCTGGATCCGTTGCCGTTTTGGACAAGGTTTCTTTGCGCACCCCGGGGTCCACAATCTTGGCTACGCATATGATGAGGGAGCTATTTACTATGAATAGAGATGTCTCAATCTGAGGGACCGGTCACACACACTTGTCAGGGGGTGTGAGGCAGAAGAAAAATTATCACGGAAAATATTCGGGGCCCCCCTTTACGACCGCAAAAAATTTAAGGGCCCCCTTTTTGCGACAAAAATTAGTGGTTAACCCATAGAAAAGCATGTCAACTCAATTTTTACCGGAACATTTGTGGTAATTTTTTTCAAGGGCCCCCGCCCCGGCCCCCATACGAGGATGAAAAATTTTAAGCAAAATGTTAACCAAAGAGTTGACCAAGCACCCCTGCAGGCACCCTTGTCTTATTTTATTAGGTGCATATAAAATGTATCAAGGTTCCATACATGTAGTGTCCAAGACT
Source organism: Ophiothrix spiculata (assembly GCA_000969725.1). NCBI lineage: Eukaryota > Metazoa > Echinodermata > Ophiuroidea > Amphilepidida > Ophiotrichidae > Ophiothrix > Ophiothrix spiculata. Next base: position 4,016 of record JXSR01S074092.1, on the reverse strand, counting down.
GGGATAAAATCTGAAAGTTAAGGTAGTTATATTACCTTAGTGGGGGAGCGGGTGGCGCAGCGATAGTTCCCTCGCTTTGCACCAATGCTTTCCAGGATCGAGTCCTGCGCCTGGCGCATTATGTGCATTTGGTTTTCAGTCCATGCTCGCTTCCGCAGGTTTTTCTCCGGGTACTCTGGTCTTCCTCATGCATTCAAAACTGATTTTGAAAAACATCTTGGAGCCCTGTTGAAGATAAGCTTCCTTTAGCTTACTTGGTACCAAGTACCAAGTTGGGTTTCCTTGGCGAAACCCTAAACAAGGTGAAGGGGATTAATAAATATATTTAAATGAATACTGAATAATTTGGTGAGTTATGGGATGGACGAGTTATGGTGAGTTATGAACAAGAGCAAAATTTGAGGTATGAACAAGGGTGAAAGGCGAGTTATGAACAAGGGTAAAAGGCTAGTTATAAGTACAGGGTGAAAGGGTGAGTTATGAATCCAGGGTGAAAAGTAAATTAAAAATATGGGTGAATGGCCTAGTAGTGCATGTAGTACTTGATGATTGCGGACCCCTAGTTCATAAATGGAGTCTTTTGCGAGAATGTTGACAATGACAAGACTGCATGCCCTGGAGCTCCTAGTCCTATCCTAGGACCTTGATTTATTCCATGTTACTATCCACAATATCCACATCACATACCAATTTACTAGAAAGCCCGAGTTTTACATTGCAGACTGATCGCCCCTCCCGAAAAAATCCTAGGACCTTGATTTTTTCCATGTTACTATCCACAATATCCACATCACATACCACTTTATTAGAAAGCCCGAGTTCTACATAGCAGACTGATCGCGCCCCTCCCGAAAAAATCCTAGGACCTTGATTTTTTCCATGTTACTATCCAAAATATCCACATCACATACCACTTTACTAGAAAGCCAGAGTTCTAAATAGCAGACTGATCGCATAGCAGACCGATCGCCCCTCCCGAAAAAATAAAGTAGGTAGTGAAGTGGCTTTCTATATCACTGGACTTGGTAGTTATATCCCTCATGTTGGTTTGTGTCACCCGAAAAAAAACAAGGGTTCTATTAATCGAACTTGGAGCTCCCAGGACAGTGCCTATGCATGAGGATTTATTAAACCCTTTCTAGCCTGACCACTTCTTCCACCCCATACTAAAGGCATATTAGCTATAAATTGACTACTAAAGTAAATTCAAATTATCTTTAGAAATATTCTATATAACTCAATGAGACTTCAGCATATTATGGCTGTATGGAATGTACACATTGCCTGGGAAAGTGTGTTTGAAGGTAAGAGGTAGTGAGGGTAGTTATACTTCAGTTTTATTTAGGGCATCTGTTGGACATCCTACGTCTTAGCTGACAGTAATTTATGGCATCTTCAGACGCCCTACAGCCAAGGTTGGCCGGTATTTCCCGGGGCGGTAAATACCGGGCGGTAAATACCGGTAAATACCACCAAGCAAATTTTGGCTAAAGTGGGAAATACCGGGAAATACTGGGAAATACTGGGAAATACTTGAAAAAGAAGTGATTTCAAAGCTTTTGTGCTTTGAAACATTAATAATATTAATTAACTACCACAGAGAAGCTCATATAAGACACAAAAATCATTCCCCTAGGGTGGGAAGGGGTAAGTGGTGTTTTCAGTGGGTTATACAGTACTTAGATGACTATTTATGTCTGTAAAATATAATTTATGACTTGTAATCATGTGGAAGTATTTTAAGATTTGTGAACAGAGTGTGCATTTTCTATTTGTGGGGAAGTGACAAAAAAGTTTCATTGTAAGAAATATAGGGCCTATCAGTGATTTGTGTTAATTCTTTTAATAGTATGCTTTTGGTCGACTCTAACACGCCTAAGGAATGTTCACTTGAAAAATATTTATAATCAACAGCCATTTTGAACCTACACAGCACTATAATTGCCAAAGTTAAATCATACATGTGCTAGTTTTATGTGTGTGTTTATAAATGTGTGTCTTTTGTTGATCCATATGTAAACCCCTCAACATCTCAACCCCCAGCAGCATCATGTATCATTATAGACATTGATGAATATACAAGTTGTGAATATAAAACATGCCTGATTGCATGTTTTTGTCATAGATAATTTAATTATTCAAGTAAACCAATTTAAACTTGTTCACATAACATTCTAATGAGAAAACATACTTAAATTAGGATAACCCCCATTGGATCTTGAAAATAGATATTTAGTGAATGGTATTTCCCAGGTATCGACCAGGTATTTCCCGGTATTAACCAGTATTTCCCGGTATTTACCAGTATTTCCCGGTATTTACCAGTATTTCCCACCTAAGCGGGAAATAGTAGCATTTCCCGGGAAATTGCCAAGCTTGCTAGGCTACAGCAGGAAAAGGTTAGGCAAATGAAATCAGTGGATTTATCAGGTTATAGTGAACGTCCATCCCAAACCAGCAGTAAATGCCACCTCTTGTCAGTGTGCAAATTAAGGAAAAATTCATGGTAGTTCTGTGGATTACCATGTCCTAAAAATTGGTAATCCGCATGTATTTTTGGTAATCCGTAATTTGTAGCTAAATAAGAAAATTAAAAATTAAAAAGAGTTCTCAATTGTCAATTGAATCTGATTGGGCTTAAGGCTAGCCGACAACAATATTTAATGACTACTACTGCTACTATAAACCAATAGTTCATGCCTCGGTGAGAAATGTTTCAATCTTTGAGGGTTTGGGCTAGGGGTGTGTGTTAATTTGCAAATTTTGACATTTTAATGCGGGGGCCCCCTACAAAATATGGTATCACCAATACAAATCAAGAATATGAAAGAAATTTTGAGAAAAAAGTTGCATATCCCCCATGTACACACCCTTTGAAAATTTGCTGACAAGGTTTCCAAATTCGACAGGTTTTAAGTAGCAGACGACGCTTTGCATGTACAAACATACATTATATTGTACATAAAATAAATTTTAAAGTATCCAATATCATTTTTAACAATTAATCATATATATGTAAAAGTATTGAATGACAAATCATTTAACATGTTTAAAGGCGTAATTGTAATTTTGTGGGCAAGGGTAACTTCATTTTTTGTTTATTTCATAATGAATACCAGCAAACAGCTGTAAAAAAAGGCTTGAACAGGTATTTCCATAGAATAACAATTATGGCAAGGGTAAATGCATTGTAAGGGAAGTAATAAAGTGCATAGAA